>PNEQ01087967.1:12303-24743 GCA_003012365.1 Medauroidea extradentata | reverse complement strand
TTGGGGCAAAATTCTCTTCGCGAAAAGTTCATGTCTCTACTTATGCGACGACTTGTCAAACAAGCAACATTGGTCAGAATAAGTCTAATGTTTCTTGACACGTATTAAAAAATAACCTTCATGTCGAGATCTATGTACCGGTTGTATCTTTCCGTGTCTGAAGTGAGGAGACGGGGGAGTGATAAGAATGTGTGTGCTACGCTTGAAGACAACTAATTCACTTCTTTCCGCGAAGTGCTATACTGGTGTGTAATGTTTTTGCTGTAAATTTTTCCTATGAGACTTAAGACGGAGATACATTTTTATTTGTTAATAGCAATTTTTCTTCTTTTACTAAGGCAGTCTAGAAAACCGTTTTAGTGACCTTAAAATCATGTTTCGAACTTATGTGTCGCATTTTTTAAGCATTGAAGCATAGTCATAAGCGTATTTTCTTACATTTATGAAATTAAATAATTCACACTATAACTACATGTCCCGTGCTACTATTTAAGGTACGCAGAAACCCATTACAAAAACATTTTGAATTTAAAGAAAAATTTATAAAATTTGCAAACGTTGTGTTACATTTAGGATTTTTTAAAAACCAAAAATATTACATATTTAATTTTATATGCTTCAAGTCGTGGACTGTGACATGTAGTTTTAATGTGTTTACATTTCATTATGTTTACTGGTTTTCAAGTTTTGTATGAAGTAAAAATATCCTAATTTTGACTTTTAAATGCCATTATGAAAAATACCGGCTAAGCAATTTCTTTCGTATGGTAAAAATGTGCTTTCAAGTAATGTCTACTAAACAAACTCTATTTTATACAAATATAAAATAATGAATTTTCCCACTTGAACGCCCTCAAATAAATATAATGGGAATACGCTTAGCAATTTTGCGTATCAATATCTGACCTAGTAAGCTAAAGCACCATTACCAGTTAAAGAAGCCTTTGTCAACGAAGAAATGGTGACCTACTAGAAAAATATACCGTATTTAAGTCAGTAAAACTTTGATGACACTATAAAATTTACAACATTACTTATTGTGAGATATGTTAAAAACATACGCCTTCAGCAGGGAACAGTGCGTAAAATTAAATAATTTAAGAACAATCTTTAAGAGCAAAAAATTTTTTGTTGAATGGACATAGTAGTATATAAAGGCCTATGAAAATTGTAATTTAAATCATTTTGGCTGTGTCAAGCAAGTTTCACTTACAATGGTCCTATCAGTGGCGGCTCGAGGATTGTTGGCAGGTAGGGCACAAGTTGCCGAGAACTGAACACTTTTGTGAACTCGTCGCCGTATATCAGTAGTCATGAAATTTCTACTGGCTACTTGTTGGGACCAATCAGTAGAGGCAAGAGTTTTTGGCGCATTGATCTGGCAACAGCCTGGACTTCTCAGACCTATACACACCCTGGCCAAAGTCAAATGTCCATTGGCTTGTAATCGTAACACGTGTTACCAACACTTGTTTCCTTATTCATCACTGGCTTGCAGTCGTCAAAGATGTTTTAAAACATGTGTCATATAATCACTAGGGCCACGATTTTGTCGCGAAAAGGTTTTTTGCCCCACTTTGTTTCAGTGTCTCTCGTGCACATAAGTAGCTCTGCTTCATAATTACTGGCAGCATGTCTTTCTTCAGGCATGTTTTTCATTTGACTGCACCAATCAGAGTAATATTATTGTGACTCCGTACGTCTGTAATTTGACAAGGCAAGCGAGAGTAAAATCATCCAATTACAGACGATGTAACAGAGCTGTAGATGTGCACATGACACATTGAAACTATGTTGCAAAAATCTTTTCGCCATAAAATCGTGGCTCTAATAATCACAGAAGCAATAGTGAAGTATACGTTATTGGCATTCAACCTGACCTAGAATCAATACGCGAAATAATTGTGTGATTGGCTGTAGCGTCAACTAACGCACAACCAAGTACAGTTCTCTGCAACTTGTGCCCTCCCTGGCAACAACGTACGAGCCGCCACTGGCACCTATAATAATATACTCTCCCGTAGCTAATATTTAGACGATAACCCATTAAGACTGAAATTCTTAAATAGTTGCCCGGTAATCACATACCGCCAGCGTTTTATAGAATTACAGTAATTTCAAAAATAATGTTTAGCCATTAACCAAACGCATAAAAATCAGTTGACCTTACTGAGGAAAATTGTTTACAAGTTTCATTAAACTAGGTAAGTGGACACAAAGGTTTTAACAGAGCACACCACACGCACACACAAGTATGCATAACACACATATTCACTCACGGATACAGAGACAGGAAGGTGTCCATAGGTCAATAATTCCTGTAGTAAGAAGTATCGGACGTAATAATGATATAAACCAACCGTGCAGAAAGTGTTGCGATTCGAGTGAATTTGCAATCTCTCGTCATTTAAACTGTTGGGTTAGAACAACTTCCTTTCCAGTGTATAATTTATTCTTCCAAATTATTAGTTCTTCGTCATGTAAATGTTTTTTAAAAATGAGGGATATTTCGCTAATATAATAAAAAATGTTAATATTAAAATTTTCCGTACATGGTTTAATTTACTCCGGTTTAATCCCGTAACGTTATATGGATGAATTTAATTTAACTCTTTATGAACTCTGAGCACGCTGTCGCATTTACGTTACTATTTTTGTATGTCTATGAAATTAAATGTAGGGCTTGAAAATGCTAGATAAAATGTCACGTTATATCTTTTTTGTACAAAATAATTTAAGATAAGTGCTATTTTAAAAGTGTGGCATATATTTTTACCCGTAACACTATTCAAGGAAATTTATGGTGCATAACTTAAAAAATAAACGTAAAAATTTCAGTTTGCTTTGCGAAAAGTATAGTACTATACTGTTTGGAGACATTTATATTGAAAATACCAGCATGTAATATACATATATATCAAAACACTGTACCTGTAATAAACGTAATATGTCGTTTTGGAGCAACACATGTATAATGATTAAATTTCTTCCTCTTGTGGCAGTTAACAAAATACTATTCAGCGAGCCAGGTGAAGTTTTTATATTTGTTGAATAATTTGTTCTGAAATCATACAAGGACAAAGTACGTTGCCCAAGACAAGAGCCATTTTGACGAGGAAAATTAAGCTTGTTTTTCTAAACCTACTTGCCAAATTTGATATTATATCCACATATTTTTATTAATGAGGATATTCGTACTACTTTAACACTGAATTTTGTAACCATTAAGGCAATATTATTTAAATATTCGATTTGTTTTTTGTAGTTTGTAAGCGTGAAGAAAATAAATCAAAATATTGCTCACATAAAATTGCAGTGCAGTAGGCCTACTAATACCAACTTAACAGAGAACAGGTTTCCAAACACTTTGTAGCTTTGTTTAGTTGCCAGATTAATTTCAACTTAGGTGTTTAGTTTATGATCTGAAAACCACTACCATTTTGTGGAATATTTCTGATATGGGAAATGTAAAAGGGTCTAAAAAAATAATAAAAACATGCCGTGTCCTTCTTTATCCATTAACACTTGCAACATACTTCCTTCTTTTCTGTCAACGCAATTTGTTTCTCACTATGTGTGATTTTAACAATCGAACAAAAGCAGAAGCAGTGTAAAACGCTAAACTTTCTTACAGTTTTTTAATAACAGTACTGTATGCAATATTCACACAAATGTGCCTAGGTCTATTTTGCACGCTAAGAGAACGAATAAATTTAGATTTTTTATATTAACTGCAGTATAAAAATATAAAGTTACTAGGAAATATCATCAAAGATTCGATAAAAGCAGGGGAAAATGTAGCTGGGTTTAATGTTAAGGATGACACGGCATGGTTAAAAGTGGTAGAGGTCCCTGCGGGACGTCAACGTAAAAAAGCGGGGAGCCGTAAATATTATGAATAAAAATATCCTATACAAAGAGTTTAATACGATAGGAATTGAGAAATGTGATGGAAGGACCCATGTTGACGAATTCTAATGGCTTCAGTGAGGTAGGTACACATTTTATTATTTTTACCAATGACAAAAGAAGCGCTGTGTTTGTGTACCTAAGAAGGATGTGTCCTGCATTTTTTTACACGAAGCTTCCTTTAGCTGAAAACAAACATTCGGAGCAAACGAGAGTCTCATAACTGGACGTGATTAGATCGTCCAGTAAAAAGGAGAGGAGAGAATGCTCGTCACACACTACATTGGTTCAAATATACCTACATATGAGGAGTTCGAAGGATAAAATACTGACTGCCAGCAGAAGAAAAGTTGAAGCATGCCCATCTCTTTCTCTCTGTATGTAATATGACATCGCATATTCTTGTCATCACAAAACTGACCACATGTTAGAAAGGTGAGCACATAATGTTTAACGTAGTTTATTATGAACAAATGTTCGCTCGCCAGAGTACACGCCAACCTTCAACTGCACTACGTATGTCTTTTTTTACCCTAAATTCGCTAAGTATTCATTCTGCAATGTGTATCAAAAGAGATAATCAATAAAATTACATGTAAAATAAACAAGTTATACTTACATGCAAGTAAGCATTACTTTATAAATTACAGAGTATAATATGTTTGACGTATAATGTAATACGCGCTTATATGAAACTAAATTGTTACTAGTTTGGCAAAGTAAAATATATAAGGAAATCTTAAAACCCACTAGCTTGTATTACTATTAGGGTGGATCCAGAACTTCGCATGTAGGAAACGTGGTGACGTTGCCGTTTCTCACGGCTTTCAATTCCGTTGTTGCTTCGTACTCATCTCGTGTCACTCTGAGGGTTGCAGATCTGGGGTAGCTGATAGCTCGCCCGGCACTAAATAGATCGAAAACCTGCATTTTTGAAACTGAATATCTTACCATTCAGTGTCATTGACCGAAGGATCTTCTAGGGAATCACCTGTTTTCCACGCACCATCATTTCGGCGTTGCTCCATACATACATCATATCACACCTCATTAACGCTGAAAGCCTAGCTGTTAACCGTTGACCACTTTCCCATTAATGCACTACTGCCTCCTTAGAGCTCGTTGTAAAGTAGTGACAAAACTCTCTGCACACACTTTGTCTACATATGGAAATAGCATGTAAAATTTTCGGCCTACATTCCGCAGAAAAAAAAATTTGGCTTGTCTTCATGTCATGTGTCTGAGAGCCCCTTAAATTTTTTCAACCTGTGGACTGAATATCATCAAACAAAGTACACAATATAGTTCTTAGTAACTCCACTTGAATTTCTTGTACATTTCGTTTATGCCATGTTTGTATTTTCAAAATTGTAGGCATTTAAAATTTTTTCTATCACACCCAGTTAGCTCAAGAAAAGTAATATAGTATGCACATAGCCTGTATTTCCAGTAAGCTGGATTGACTTATGGGTATTGCGTTCACGATGTGCTCGTACTTATTTTTATAATAGCAGCAATGTTTATATGTCTTTAACATAAGATGACATCTGAGGAAATACTTTTCCGAATTTCTTCAAACTTGGGGCTGCGGTTGGCGCAGAGGCAAGACTAAGGCAGGGTGAGTCTCCGGACTTTCGCAGGTGGGAATCGTGCCGTAAGATGCCGCTGGTCGGCGGGTTTTCTCGGGGATCTCCCGTTTACCCCACCCCCTCATACAGGTGTTGGTCCATACTCATATCATGTCACCCCCGCACCAGCGCTTAAGGGGTGTTCACACAATTTTTTTTTTTTTTTTTTTTTCGTATTTTCAATTTTTCAGCCATAACGTTTATTCACATTATATTATAAAAATTCTCTCTTCGACAAATATAATTATTCTTGTTAAACTGCTTGATACAAATAATTAAGGAATCTTTCGTTTATATGTCACGCAGAATCATTGCAAGGGAATTATAGGTTAGCTTTCGAGAATTCTCTTGAAAAAATTCTGCATGAGTAATTAATAAAAAAAACTTTATTATTTACGTTAAGCGGTTTACTAATTATTACGTAGTCTAATATGTTATATATTGGTTCATTCCGTGTCCAAATTTTCAGAATTATAGGTATTCGAATATATATACCCAAAAATATCAAAGAACAATTTTTCGAAATTTAATCAAAACCAGTACACACACCGCACTTATCAAGTTGATTTGACTTCAGTGTTTTCTTGATCAAACATGTTCACATTATCGTAGTGGAGCCTGTTGGAACACGTTTTGATAACTCGAGATATTATTAGAAATTTTTTATCAGAGCTTCTTCGAACTTAGTACACATACAATAGTAAGAAAGGTGGCTTGGCTTCATGCACTGGTCTTGTTTTCTAAACGGTGATTTTTCAGATTTTCTCAAAACTCAGTACACACATATACGCAATATTAATAATATCGAAATGGTTACATTTTGAACACTTTCGATCACGTGAATTCTATCAGACTTGGTTGTCAGAAATGTATTAGTAATATGATTTTACCTATTTTGAATTTGTTCACGCTGTATTTCTATTATAAATTGGCTACAATTTAAACTTTTTATCTTACCAGATATTCAAGGAACCGTGTATCAGAATCGCATAAAATTGTAACACACTCAGTGAGATGATAAACATTTTTTTTGTGTTTGTTCATGCTACGTTTACTACGTCAAAATGGAAGCTAATTTAACATTTTGATCACACGATGTATCTGAAAACTGCACTTCCACAATCCTCATCAAACTCGGTATTGTAAAGCGGTGTGAATAGAACACTGGGGTAGAAAAAAAATTTAGAGCCAATTGTTTATTATAAACTTGGTTAAAAAACTATGTTTATATATACGCAAGTTGTAACTGTTTCCAAAAAGTAGTTCTAATTTCACATGTTCTAGTTAAGGAAAGATGTAAGCTATAAATCTTTTTCTAATTTTGTACCGGTTTACCCCAATGCTCTTACGTATTTTGGGACTTATAAAATACTAAGTAAAAATAAAATTACTTTAATGTTTTGTTAATGCATTGTCATAATTTACATACTGACGAAAATGTCTTTATCATATCAGATAAAATAATTAATAGACTAATTAATCAGAATTTTGCGTACTCGGTACCTCATACAGTGATTTCAGTTTCGTGTACTGACTATACGCCATATTCAGTTTTTAAACATTGTTGCCTTCTGAAATCTCCTTGACCACATTTTAAATATCTGACGACCAGTTTCGAAGATTTCACGTCAATAATACTAAGACTTTTAATACAGCTACGCCAGGAGCTACAGAACCGATTGAAAACATATTTAATAGTTATACAGTTTATTATACGACATTGATTTAACTGACCTGCATTTTTGTAGGGCCACGATGTTGGAAGGTAGGATGATAATACATTAACGCATTGTGATACGCTGCCATTAAAAATGAATACCTTACTGTTATCGATAGTTAATACTTCTTTTGTTGTAATTATATTTTATGCAATGAAATACATTTGGTTTGTTTGTATTTAAAAATATTTCTATGACACGCACTTATTTTGATTACTTTTATTTAAAACTTACATTTACTAATAAACATTTCACTACATTATGCTTAAATTACATAAGGTGTTTTCCATTAGTGTACCTCCTACGCTTTCTAGTATCTCAACCATTCTTAATAGTATATCATGTAAATTTTCTATAGTATCTACAATAAGAGGACATTTTCATTAATATTACTTTCATCATAATATCTTGGTTAAAATATTTTATTTCATTGGACCCAGAAAAGTATTACTCTTGTTCAACTTTTGCCTTAGTCACTTATAATTTGGAGTTAAACATTTATTTAATAAGGTTTTTTATTCGGTATGTAATATGTTTTTATTCATTGTACAATATTTTACATAATTTAGAGAGAATAAATTGTTAGTGATTTTTTTTTTCACTCACCATTAAATAAC
The DNA here is from genome assembly GCA_003012365.1 of Medauroidea extradentata. Taxonomy (NCBI): domain Eukaryota; kingdom Metazoa; phylum Arthropoda; class Insecta; order Phasmatodea; family Phasmatidae; genus Medauroidea; species Medauroidea extradentata. Next base: position 16,871 of record PNEQ01087967.1, on the reverse strand, counting down.
CACTTTCATTCACGAACCATATTATTATTTTATCTCTATATACAATTATATGCAAAAGCGTAAGAACCATGGAAATCAACTGCAATCTTTTTTTAGTAAGACACGTTTGTTCAATTTTGTAATTAATTATTTTATATTTGTAAGAAACTGGTAGTGCGACCGCAGCATTACTTGCATGTATAACTCTTAGCAGATAATACTTACTATAATTGAAAAACATTTTTGTATACCAGATAGGTAGTTCAGTCATCAAGCGTTAGGATGACAAATCTGCAAGTTGAGTTAACTCTGCAGCAGGATAAGTTTTTATAGTAGTCCACGTGAAAATCAGTCTTAACTTTGTCCTTGTCACTAACAGCGACTTCGCCTGAGTCTTATTTATAGTCACATTGATGTAGAAATTGTGAAAAAAGACTCTTTATTGCAAGAGGGTAATCGAATGAAATGCGTAGTTTACGTGGTATAAAACTGATTTCTCCCGACCAAGGAACAACTGTGCCACACAACGTCGAAGTTATTCATGAAAATTATAAAAAAAATTAAAGTATTAAATTCCTAAGCTCAATGCGGTTGTACAACAACAAACCTCAATGGAACTGTAAAACGAAACTCCTGTACAATTTATTTCCCGCTGGTCATATTTATTTTTCGGACCGTCTGCCTTGAAAGTTTACAAGCTAAGTTTTCTTCTCAACGATTAAGTTATCTTATGAAATAAAAAGAAACTTGCATTGCTTGTTTTAGGTACTTTCGTACGCACACATTCTGACACTAACAACACCTCAATATCTCTATTGGTTATTGTAAGTATCATCAGCTGACAGAAAACAAGATTAATGCCATTTCACCCCTTCAGGTCTCGAAATTCGAAAAATCTTAATTCCACACTTTAAATATTTGTTCAAATATCCAAGTGAAGTGAAAATCACGACGATAGCTCGTGCAGTAGAAGCAAACACGATCATTAATGGAAAGTCACATATCAACCTTGTACAGTAATGAGAGTTCGAATTTTAAAAAAATTATAAAACATTTTTACGGCCATTTAAGTGATCATCATTCTGAAACAAAAAAAAACTGAATATCTCGATGAATTTGATATAGGCCTATATCGAAGATTTATCTAAAACATATTTCAGGTCTTTTCATCTCCAATGAAACTGAAGTTCGAAATACACTTGAATTTAATTTAGATTATTTAATTGGTGTCTCTTGGACGTGATAAACAGGAAAATATCCGGTTGTGTTCAAGATATATCAACAATGAAATAAAAACACATTTCATCACATGTCACCCCTTTACACCTCCTTAGGTGGGGAGTTCCGGAAGTACCTGAAATTGCTTTTAATGTATTTGACTTAGCAAAAATATTAAATAAAAATCACGGTGCTATATAAAAATCAATTTGAAAGCCATACATAGATTGTAAATCGAAAACACATTTTACCTTTTACTAACCTCTTTGGGGTCGAATTCGGAAAATATATTTTAATGGTACTTATGTAATTTACAAAAGCAACAAGATAAAGCAAAGAGCACTTCGATATCTCGATTGGTTCGATAGATATGGAGGAATAATCGAAATAATTTTAACTTACTTTCACCCGCTGAATTAAAAAATTTCTAAACGTCTTGGAGTCGTGTTAGAGACAGTTGTATACGTAACCAATTGAAGTAAAAATCACGACGATCTGTGACATAGACGACTCATAAAAAAATCCATTTGCCTCTTTTTACCGCTTGGGAGTAGTATTTAAGAAAATCCTAAAACTCCTTTTTGTGTATTTACGTAAGCAAAATTTTGAAGTGAATACCAACACTCTGTCCTGAAGGATTCAATAGATATCGATAGTTTCGAAAACACATTTAAGGTACGGCATCAGTCGCCATATTTAATTATTTTATTTTTCGCTCTTATGAAATTCTGAGGAGAAATGTGTTAAATTTGTTACTATAATATAAATTCTATTCACCTGGCGCTACGATAAAAGCATTGAAGTTGAACTTCTAAAGTATATTTAAGCCGTAATCAGTCGAGCAATTTTTTTGTATTCTTAATTTAGTCTACTGTTTACGGCTTAAATATACGTTAAAAGTTCAACTTCAATGCTTTTATTGTAGCGCAAGGTGAATAGAATTTATATTATAGTAACAAATTCAACGCTTTTCTTCTCAGAATTTCATAAAAGCGAAAAATAAAATAATTAAATATGGCGACTGATGCCGAGTCTTAAGGTCTGTTCACCCCCTCGAACGTTGAATTTCGGAAAATCCTTAAATGTGCTAATATGCATTTTTACGTGTGTCTTATTAAAGTAAAAATAACGGTGATAGGCCGTCGGGTTCGAGCTCTATCGACGTTTCTTCGAAAATATATTCCATTCATTTTCACCATCTTAGAGGTCGAATATCGGAAAATCCCATGTTAGTGCTCGCCTAAGACCTGAGGGTAACCCACACAAAATAAACACCATTATAGGTCCAGTGGTTTGGGCTGCAGTTTGATATGTCAGTCAGTATTCTTTTTATATAGAGAGAATATATTGTTGTGTACATTATTTACATAATAAAACACTACAGTTAATGTTATATAATTTGAACCAGAGTTGTAGATCTGTACGGAAAAAGGCTAGTCACAAAAAATGAATACTTATATCATGGCGTTATAAACACACATACAGTACTTAAGTAATTTATTATGAAATTGCGTACTGTAGTACAAAAACTCTAAACAGTAAATAAGTAATCAAGAGATTTGTCGCAATGTTAGTTTCCAGATTACTAATATTTGTTAGACAAAATACATATTGTGGTCATAGTGAAGCTCTCTAAAGTAGTGATATGCGTATTTCTGTTGTTAATGCCTGCTTTAAGACAGAAAATAAATATAAAATGCGAATTAAAGTAAACTTTGCAAACTTTGTACTCTTCCTTCTAGAAAATAAAATACAAAACGTTTAGATAACTGTAAATATTTACAAAAATTAAAAGACTTCACTATAGGATTACACAAAAGCGTTGTTTAGTAAAATAACGAATTAAATGTAACAATTGGTTGCACGTGAAACAATGTCATCCCGAAAAAGGTATTAAGTCAGCGTTGAAAACTTGAATGAATATACTTCAGCCACAAGGCGAGACATACCACGCGAAAAATAAAAAGCCGCTATCGGAAAGTAGTTGCTGAGTACAAGGAGAGTGTCCCAGGTAGTCGGTGTACACACATTTAAATAAATACATTTCCGATACATCAAAAGATGTTTATCGTCGCCCTCTCAACAGGAACAACAATAAATGTGCGGGCTGGTTTCCTTAAAACAGTTGTACCACACCCTTGACAAACGACAATTTGTCAAGATGCTACCTTCTGCAGACCTGCTGGATGATTTGTCTGACAAGGGTGACGCAATCGTGGGTACATTCACGGATCCTCTCCAGGGGCAAACGAGCCGCCTTGGGCCAATGATCAGACCATTCGCCTCCCACCAAGGCGACGCGGGTTCGATTCCCGTCGCGGTAGGTCCCCAGATTTTCCTATTTTGGAACCATCTTGGACGATGCCGCTTGTCAGCGGGTTTCCTCCGGAATCTCCCGTTTTTCCCCATTCCTTTATTCCGGTGTCTCTTTATACTCACCTCATGTCATCTCTCACCAGCGCCAAACACCTAGATGTTAAGCATTGACCAAAATTTCTCACTCATTCCAGAGGAAAGACAACTATAATGCGACAGAAGAAGTTGAACCAAATATGGTATATTAACAAACAGTACAGCCAACCGTGCAAGGGGCGAAAGTGCTGGTTACCTCGATATATGATTGTGAAAACTTAGGTGAATATTGCCATAAACTTAAGGGTTTTATTTTAATAATGAAGTTTCCCTGGCCACAGAAAGCAATCACTTTACCATAATATGCAACATTCCATTACCCCATGCGAATTACTAGTCTCATATGGTGAAGCCGTTTTGTAACACGCACATTAGTTTGATAGGACGCCTCGCTAGGAATTCGCAATACCTGCTTATATTTAAGACGTTAACAATAATTGCAATAAATTTACGCTCTAATTTCTCGACCAATACAAACTGAAGTAATTTTCGACAAGAAAACTATTTATTAAATTTCCCGCCTGTTTACTGCTCGGATGTACGACATGAATTTCAGTAAAGTGTTCTGAAGTTAGAAGCAGAAAAATTGTCGCACCCCATTTGAACAACGATCGGCCAATGTTATTGCCAAACTAAATGCCTAGAAATAAGTAAAGACTTTTGACACGTACTGTACAAAATTTAGCTTTTTTCATGTTATAGTTTCTGAAATTTTAATTGGCAAGTGATTTAAAAGTCTGTATTGACGGTAGCGTTACTTCAACTGTATTTACTTTAGGAACCAGTTAAAATCAAATTTGCGACATGGTTATTTGCGAGCTATCGCCACATGAAATTAACGTACAATTTTGCTAACTCGCCATATATATATATATATATATATATATATATATATATATATATATATATATATATATATATATATATATATATATATATATATATATATATATATATAT
>PNEQ01087967.1:0-12203 GCA_003012365.1 Medauroidea extradentata | reverse complement strand
TACACTGCTGTAAATTACATTATCCTCTATACATGTTAGTTTGGAATATATTTACAAACGATATTTAGCAGTACTGTGGTTATTTCATAGTGCCTAAACGATATATATTTTTAATTATGTCAGTGTTGATATAAAACAAATATGACGTTCTTGATAGAAAACAAAACAATAATTAGTAATATATTTTTGCATGCGATTACACAATGTGTCATTGTCACTTAACTTAATTCATTTGTACGAGTTGCATAAATAAAAACAAAATTTCTTAGTATTTGCATTACAGTCAGCTTAATACAAAACCGTTATAGCTACATAATTTGCGGGCACACTGTTACGTTTTTACGGAAATATGTATTCCTTTTGGTTGTTTGGTAATGCTAGAGTATTTACGTAAATTGTACAGTATTTTATAACTTGTTTAAGTAAAGGATTCTTTTAGTATTAGCGAGACTCGCAGTCTAAATATCAGGTACGGCTTTAATTTACATTATACACAAACTATTACATTAAATTTACGATGTTCTTTACGGAAGGAGGCAAGAATAGTTAGATGTATAAGTATACATTCATGAATACTTATATGAGCCACTCAATTTAGTTACGTCGATGACAGTCTCACCTTGTTAATGATGCCGAGGCTGATGTAAGGAAACGTCCACGGCGTTCGGCATGTCGTAGATCTGGACGTCGTGGTGCATCTTGGTAGTGAAGTGGTCCTGGCGACGATATGAGGCAGACAGACCTCGTAGGTAGAGTGACACGCCCCTTTATCGCGCCCTGTGAGGCAACTTGTACCGCTGTTGGAGTGGGGAGTTCTGCCGTGCAGTTTGCAGCAACTTATGTTTAATATGTTGGGATTCCTGGCCGGGTGGCCTGGTTACTGATCGCTGTGTTAGAACCAGGGTTACATGGTTCATAACAACATACATTACAAATTTTCGTAAAAATCCTTGCGACATTTGGGTATGAGATTCCTATGAAATAAGTCCATAAGAACTTCTTTCTTGTTTGCTGCAAGTCTTGGCCTGGATTGAAACGCCGACATCAACTTGACATCAACACCACCTTTGTTTTTCTTCGTCTTGAAAACTGTCATCTCTTGAAATCCTTCGTGTACGAGTTCTTATAAGAAACATATGTTGATTTTTCTTTTTCAACTTTATGTACTACCTAAACATTCGACAATCACAATGCTACCAAATTAAGGGGACCTATGTCAACATCTAAAGCTTTGATTTCATAGAAGATCTCATAGATTAGCTGGTAGACGTGGAATGGCTCTCTGGTTTTTATGGTAGAAGAAATAGCGGCGACAAAGCATTCTGATGTATACATAGGTCCACCTCTAGGAACACGCTTAACCTGCCTCCTTACTAATGAATGTGCCGAATCACCTTCATTTATGGGTGTACTTTAAGAAGGCATTTATGGATTCCCATGTAACGTACAGAATATAAGTATGGGACAAGTATATACTATATATATATATTTTTTTTGCTGGCCAGCACAGTTGACAGAAAAAGAATTATGATGTCATTTCCATTGGTTGTTGATATCTGTCGGAAATATTTCAATACACCGATACGAAGTTCATTCCCTCTACTCTGACCATTGCCATCGCCCCATACAAAGAAATTACATATTATTATCTTTCAAATGGTTGAACGTGAAGTGCTGGCATCTATAGTTTGTGTACTGACCAAAGGTGAAGAAAATGACATGGTAGTTACAGCAGTTAATATGGTTGGCTCACTACTCATTACGTGATTGTTCTTCGTCTGTACGGCTTCCACTGACAACCTGAGGCAAGTAGGTCTGATCATTAATTTCATCATCACAATCCTCCGAGGATGACCCACTGGATAATGATTAATTTGATGAAGTTGAGGGTGAACTAGAGCACAGATTGGATGATGAACATGAGTATACACCGGCTTTTGCCTAATAATTGGAACTTTGGCTGGTATCTCCAACGTTTTCTGTAACATAAAACAGTTCAAAACAACGCTATTTTAAAATATACACCACCTTTATTCATCATTATGCGCTATAAGTAAGACAATGCACGTAAAGTGATGTAATGTATGATGCAGCAAGGAATCTAGTAATGCGACCCTGCTTTAAACTCCTAGATTATTTTGTAAAACAGGTATTTTTTCGGAAACAGGTACATTTTCTTTAACATCGGTGTGAAAGTCAGCATTTTCGGTAGAGTTTTCATTTGTCATCTGTTGTGCTTCAACCATTCGGGCCGTAACTCTCCCACAACTAAAAGTTTGGTTCATTCTGAAACAGAAATACATAACTTTACCACATATTATACTCTCACATCTCAGTACACTGTGGAAGGATGATTGATAACAAGACGATATAACTGTAAATAGTGGATGATACATTTTCATAATTCGGGGACATTTTCTGCACGGCTGTCGAAATGTGGCGTAGGGTATTAAAACTATATGCAGCGAAATACAGGCGTGTACCGATGATTTGTCATCATTTATGCATCAGATGATTAAGAAACACGTAAAACGTCATCATCCTCACCCTAAACATAACAATTGCCGTAAAGTGAATTCTAAAATTACACAAGCAGGTAATACAGTTACCTGGTTTGCATGCATTTTGCAGGTCAAATGAAATGAACAATTTCGCGTAGCGCACAGTGCTGCCACAAGATCACACAGTTTAATAATTTGTTTGTTATGAAAGGGAATAATTGTATGATATTTGCATGTATGAATCCTGGTATCATCACTCCCCCCAGCCCAGGATAACCATTCATGTTGATAATTGTTGAACAGTAAGGGCATATTCAACTCCACTGATATGTCCTCCACCTTCTGCATGTTACGAATATGGCCTACTCTGTGCCAAGCCCACCACGTATCCGGCAGTCACATTATGCTTCCTTGCACCACAAAACAAGTACGTAAATTTGGCCACATGTAACACTTACTTAACTCAGAACCCATTCGCTACTGTTTTAAACGATCATGTATTTACCTAATCGGTACACACACCAGGGTCAATGCTCATTGTTATTTCGTTTAAGCGTTAGCTCGTAAAGCTGGGGACCAAAGCAAGACATTATACAATTAAGGTTTTCTAGTTTTTCTGCCTTGTATGGACCATTCTATACAGAATAATTTATGCTACAACGCTGTCTGATTTCAACAACACATAGCAGTAAATATTAGTACTATCCACCATGTGCAACTACACACGAACTAACACGTTTCATCATGGACGTAAGTACGTGTTCCAACATCCTTGTTTTACCTCGAATAGTTTGATAGATTTCAATGCTGCGCTGGTGTGACACGTTTGCCCTTGCAATCATAGCTGCAAGCCAAATAATCTTCACATGTTCACGCAGATGACAGTCCAATAAGTAGAGGCACGATTATTTCGCGTATTGAATGTAGGTGAGGTTTAATATCAATAATGTATACTTTACTACTGCTTCTGTGATTAGACGACACCTGTTTTAACACATCTTTGACGACTGCAAACAAGTGATAAATAAAGAAACAGGTCGTGGCGGTAACACGTGTTACGGTCAGAAGCCAACGGATATTTGACTTTGGCCAGTGTGTGTACAGGTATGAGAAGGCTGTTCTGTTGCTAGAAGAATACGCGAAATACTCTTGCCTCTGCCAATAAGTAGTGGTCACGTGAAGATAGAGGTTATGTATAAGGGACCGTTCGACCAATCTATCTGCCATGAAATGTCACATCCAACACAGCTAGTGACGGCCAATTTAATCATGCTGGACCCCGTCATTCATTAATCATATCCATGGGGCATACATCCAAAGACACGTCCATCAACAGTTGGGGAAAACATTCGTAAGAAACTCCGTATACACTTTTCAGAAGACCTCATAAACACATATCAAAACCGAAATTATAATATGGAACATATGAATGAAGTTAAACAATTGTTTGATAGAATAATCAAATCACACATGATTTCACCATACTATCACACACAGTACTTACCCACACACATACACGAAACTGTTTCTAATGTCAATACAAATGTTAGAAATTAAGTTGTCGTTTGTCAACTGACGATTGTTGAAGAAGTTAGTGATGCTATCCATTATAACCTTAATATTATCTGGATATCGCTGACTGAAATGCTACCAGGTAATAGGAAGTGACATCCCCTAATTGGCCGACACTACAGCTAATGAGCAGTGACCTCTTGTGATTGGCCTTCTCTGCAGCTAATTCAGGAAAGTTTCATATGGTAGGCCGAAATAGTAGACCATTGTATTCAGAACAGCGCTACTCGAACTTTTTTGATCACACAAAATATCTAAGACAGTTATTTTACTCTACTACAAACTCGGTATGTATTAATTAATGTGATTTAACGGTTATGTTCTTGTTAATTTCCTGTTTGTGTTTTAAAAAGGCTGCCATTTGCGCATGTTCTGGACACACGAGATATATAAAGAACCATTTTATAAACTATCTCAAAACTTTGTAAACAAACTGTATGTTTTATTTGTATCATGTTCTCATTTTTAAATATATTGGCATTTAAAATGTAAGCATAAAACATGGTACGCATACAGTTATTAGTGAAGTGGTGTGACTGTAATATAATTTGTTAGGGCTGTATTGCTGTTACAAAAATGGTAGCCATTTGTGAATTTTCTGATGACATAGATGTAACTGTATCTTCAGAATTTCATAAAATTCATTACCACGTATATAATACTTAGAAGGATGACTTTCCTTTTGCATGTTTTGTTCATGCAGTGTTCCTTATATCAAAATGACTGTCATTTTAAAACTTAGGCCACATTAAACTTGGTACATACTAAGTACTATTAATATAGGCACTTTGTTCATTCCCTGTTTATATTTAGCATACAGACTGCCGGCCGTTTGAATTTTTTTATGAGTAATATAAATTTTTGCTGTTAGGAATTTAAAATAATTCGGTACGCATGTAGAGCTGATCCAAACTACTTCAGTTGTATGTGTTTTGTCCATACACTTTGACTGTTTTTCGGTCACGTGAAAAATCTGAGTATCATTTTCTGAAGTTATTTCGGTCTCATTCCACGTTTTATACTGTGTAAGGTAATGTGCATTCATTTAATGTTGTTCGTGCTACGTTCAGTAACGCAAATTTCATTCCCAAGTTTCTAAGTTTTTACGACATGAATAAATATTTTTAATGCATATTTTTCAAGAACTACAAAACTAAAACAAAGTTAATAAAAATTTTATTTACTTTTTATCCAAGGTTTGATTTAGGAATCCTTTCCTGCCTTAGGCTCACTAAATTAGATGATTATGCGAATGTAAATTTAAACATTATTTCATATACCTTGATTTATATTATCGATTTTTAATTGTGGGTTATTTTATTTACGCTAAACAAAAGTTAGATTGTTACGTATACCAGGAAATTACTGTTTTTGCTGTGTTATCATTATTATTCTAACTAAAAACCTGACGCAGTTTAAGAATCTTATTAAATAACACTAATATGATTACTTAACTAAATTTTTCTACATAATATTTAATTTTTTGTGCAAATTCAAACAAAAGACTGTTAAGAACTTATTTATTGTAACCGCTTTTGAAGCGGAGTACCGAAAGATGAAAACTTTTGTTTTTAAATATTAGATAAAATTATTTCACGGATAATCAGTGACGAATGTTACATGTGGAAATTGTATACACCGTGAAAAATCACCAGGCCAGTAAACTGAAGTATCCAAAAGTTAGTCAGTGAGGTAACGTAAGAAACAAAGTAATTTTCTTTGGGGGTTGGAGTGGTACTGAGAGTAATACTTCAAGTAATAAACGTGCTTGCAGTATATTGAAAATAATAATAATTTAATTAATTCCAAGAATCAGTATAATTCCGTGTATGAGTATTTTTACCTTTTCTGAACTATTGAATCTCGCTTAAAATCGGGTAACTGTATATGCATTGTGTATACGTATGTGATATACAACTGTTAAAGTAACTGCGTGTAAATAAATTATGTCATAATTAAAATGTACACTAATAGTAAAATAAAGAAAGTATAATTCCGTATATTTATGTTGTACATATTTTAGTAATAGGCCTTCGTTTTTTTCGGGTAACTATCCCGTTATTTCGTTTCAAGTACGTATGTAATAAATTTAATAACAAATTTTAGACATTGGTCTTTAAGATCGATGGCAAGAATATGTATAATTGTTAATTTAATTTGTACCGTTACTAGTCCTATACTATCGGTTATTTTAAAGAAAGACACTATGTCAAGTAGAAGTTTTGTGCATATTTTTACGAGTCATATAACAAAAATATATTTAATGATTCTTGTGATACAAGAATTTACATTAAGAAATTCTGCCTGGTGAACACGTAAATAGATGGAAGGTGGCGATGTGCAGCTCCACGGTTTTTGTATCCGTTTTGCTAGTGAAATATCCGATAGGCATGGCGGCAATTTATCTAGCTTGTTTAGTGCAGCCGTACTTCTCAGGATTTTTGCCGGAGTGCGATGGTTGGGGGGTTAGCTGCAGCCAGACATGAGAGCTCACAATTTATGTGCGAACATGAGCAGCTTCTCCAAGTAGTTCTCCCTTCCTTTTCTCCGCTTTGAAGAATTTCTTTTATATGTCATATGTGGATTTTTGTCGACTGTATATTTTATGAACGGCAGTCAAAATACTGACAAATAATAGTTGACGAGATTAGAATTCCGGCATAGAAGAAGATTGGTAGTAGTAAACCCATATTTTATTACGTCTGACATTTTCCCCCAATATTTTATTCTACTGGTGTGTGCTTCAAAGCAACATAATCCAATACGATACGAAAGAAACGGGAAGCACGATGGAAAAGCGAGGTAGTGAGCTGATCTATAGGATGTTTAAAAAAAGTAAATGTTTACGAGGTTGACATTATGCATGGTTGAATATTTTATATAAAAAGAAAAGACACAGTAAGATTGCTTATTACTTTAATTCAATATTTATGTAACATACATCTCTGTATAGCATTCATATAAAAATATTATTGAATATTACTTCCAGCTGAGATTACTGATTTTATTAACCTAGAAAATCTAAATTCCCAACAAATTAGTATATTCGTTTATGGTAAATTGTGTAAACATTTAGTTTTCTATAGACTAATGACCAGATATTGTAGACATTAATTAATCTAAGTTAGTGAAATCTTATAATGTATACCTATGACAAATTTAACATCAGAAATAGTTGCTTATCTGTGTGATTTATACCATCGTATTTGTGAAAACTTCTTTTCCATTATTAAATATAAAGTGTTACATGACATTTTCGTATTTTCTTAATTGCATGGAATTCATTAAAACGTTGTTAATAATAAGTTGAATACATTTAATATTTCGATCACAACATTAATTCGCAATAAAATCATTGTTTGGGTACTTTTGTTCTAAAATTAACACGATTTTTTTTGTTGTTTATATCAGGTCCTTTTATTAAGTATTCGATATGCTACGTAATAGATAAGACATAAACTAAATAATATCAAATTTTTACTAACACATAAAATAATACGTTAATTAATACTATGTATTACAATACGATTCAATGTCACGCATTTCTTTTATATAAGTATCTTGGAGCGCTCTTGATACAAGACATACTACTAAAAAAGGCCAACTAGTCATATGTTTACGCACCCGCACGCACGCGCACAAACACACACACACAAACTACCAAACATACACAATTATGTAAACTCGACAGAATGAATGCACATCGTTGACTTCGTTAGTTGATAGATTAAGATATTCTCAAAACAGATTCTGCGTAAAAAAAAGCGAGAAAACTCGCTTTTTACCGCCTATTTAAACAGATTTTAGAATAAAAAATAGTACGCTTAAGAGTTCAACGTCCGGTTTGTGTTGATGTGTGTATGAGGTGTGTGTGTGAGTAGGTGTGTCTGTTTTTTTAAATTTGCAAGCATTTTAGTATTATTATTTCTATTATTACATACCGGTTGAAAAAATTTTTTTGAGTTTATTTAACTTGGTACACATATATAAAAATTAAATGAACTGCCTCACATTAATTTTGTTCAAGTGATGCGCATATTGTTACAATGGTGGCCATTTCGAATATTGATTTGATACATGAAATATATTAGGAGATATTCGTAAGGATTTCATCAAACTCGGTTAACATGCAGTACATATAAATGTGACTTCACAGTTATGCGTTTGGTTAATTTCGTGTTCACGTTATCGAAATGATGTCCATTATTACATTTATTGAGCACATGAAATTTATTTAGGAACCTATTATGCAGATTTCGTCAAATACATAGGCAATACTTTACATATTGATTTGGTTTTATGTATTTGATTCATATCGTTACCTTTTACAGTAGTGTTCAAATGTTAATTAGAAGTAATTGTTACTATCACGATGAAAAGTAGTGGTTGAATTGTATGTAGATCGGGTCACATTAGCAATAATCCCAACGTTTCCAATATTCTGATAAACAGAACATGATTCATGACCACATTCTATACACACACTACTCTGGTTCCAATCCTTGGACCAAAAATATCTGTTCTAAAGCTTTCATCTGTTGAAACTGATTTTGCTTTCTTACTAGAGCACCTTTCAGCAGTTGTATTTTCAGTCAATATTCTCCTTGTATTTGGATTTGTTGTCAGTTTCCAAGAAGCTGAAGAATTTTCTTTTATTTACTTCTAGTTATTCTTTGAATGGTGTTCCAGACAACATTTCTGACGTATTCCTCGTCTTTCTTCTTTGCATGGGGCATATTATCTTGTGGAGTAAAATCAGTTCTTCGTCTGTTGTAATAGATTTGATTAAACACTGCACCAAAACAGCAGAGTGAATGGAACATGCAGGTTTTTCTGTTCTTATTGGATTATAATTGGATGATGTTAACCCAACACTCGAGCGAGAAGGTGAAATATCATCAAAGCTAATGCCATTGAGTAGTCCAGTTCCAAAACTCTCTTTGTCCATCACCAAAGAAAAATTAGTTCTGAATGGTTTTGTATAGCTTTTAAACGTTCTCTAAAGTTTACGTGATGATAGTTTGCAAAACTCTCTTTATTCAGTAACAGATAAACTTTGAAAAAATGTTTTGGCAACGTCACAAATGAGCTCGCAAATCAGTTTTTTTTTTTGCGATTTGCTCAGTTTTAGTGAAAGTGGACAAGGGGTGTTTAAGAATTGGACTACTCGTATGTGCCTCAACAGCAGAGTGATTGGAACATGAAGGATGTTCTGTTGTATTCGGATTAGAAGTGAACGATGATGTTCCCCCAAAATTAGAGAAAAAAAGTGAAATATATTTTATCCTCTCAGAAGAGGATGAATGCGATTTGACATGTTGGTCAGTCATAGATGGTAAAAAAAAGTCTTCTTCGGTAAAAATTTAACAATTCAATGCGAAAATTACACGCACTTAAAACGTTTGTATACATTTGTTAACTGTTGCACATCTATTGTATGCAGTACCCAACAATTCTGTCATACTTGAAACTGAGTTCTGCAACGCCCGTGGTTGTTCAGCAACTATTGGTCGGGTGCTTACGAGTAGAAGTCCTTCAATGTTTTGAAGAAACAACTATCTTGTGTTTGAATTTTGTGATTACTATGAGGTGGAATTGAAAACATATTAATATTGTGCTCCCTACAGTAGAAAGCTACATTCAAACTGAGATGTAAAAGGTAGTCGTCTAGAATGAGTAAAGCAGGATTTTCTTTGGATGCTAGGACAGATTTTTGAAAATGCTATAACCATTCCACAAAAAATTTTGAGTTAATGTTACTTGAGTCTGAACACAATATCGTTTTCCCTGGTGGCGCTCCATTCATAATCTCTTCCTTTAGTCTTTTTAGTGGAAACATTACTACTGAAGGAACGTTACTTCCACCAGCAGACATGCAGCAAACCGCAGTGACAAGTTAGCTTCTCTCTGCTGAAACAACCTTTCGTAAACACTTTTTACCTCGTTTACTAACTAAGCCCTATTCGCAACAGTGTAGGGCCTGTACCATCCATATGGAATATTCTATGGGTTGAAAAATTACGTTGACTTACTAGAGCTGAGAGATTATTAATGAAAATGTTAACCCGTGTTTCATTGAACCACATGATTCGGGTTAAACTCGCCTTCTGAGAAGTGCGTAGTGTGCGCTTGAGCCTTTTCGTCCTTACTCGTGATTTTCGTGTTTGCGTCAAAATGTATTTTTTATATTATTATGATCAGCATAGTCGTAAGCGAGACGTCTCAAGTCCCCAAGTGTCACTCCATAAAAGTACTCATCTAAATTACAACAGTGTTAAGTCAGTTCTTGCTTGCATTCTTCGCTAAATGTCTTATCAAATATTCTTAACTTCTTCACTCCAAAGCCCTGAAACATCTACGTTAAAATTTACAAGTGCTTGAATAAGTGCCAGTGCATAATCCCTGGTACTACAAATTGACAGCCCTTATTTAAATTTGCATTGTGTACATTTAGCAAAGATTATCAAGTCGGGAAATATGTAGCAAAAATGTACAACTATCCTTATATTTTTAGTATTTTAATTGAGTATTTTAAGTAAAATAATTTTGCGAAATTAATAAAAATAAAACTTGTAATATATCCACTTATAAAATTTTCTAATCAGCTCAAAGGTCCCGCATAATCTTAATTAATTATTTTCAACAGAACTGTATTTTCCGTAAAAAAAAATGTAGCTTAGTAATAATTACATGCCTTTTTCAGACGATTTTGTAATACAACCTCACTGATGCCTAGGTCTTTTGCAATCAGTCGTTTCGAATGCCCATTCTGTAGTCTTTATTTTGCTGCCACCAATATTTATTCAGTGCATACCTTGCGTCTACATTACTTAATAATATATACACATAAAGGGCCTTATTCATAGTCGTGAGATAGTTCCGAGATGATCCTGAGATCATCTTGTGCCAATTAGTCCAGGGTTGGTCCTGACTTAGTCCGGACCAAGTGTTACTTTATTCATAAACGCCAACTAACGATGGACTAGAGATAGTCGCGGGATCAGCCTTGTACACTGATGCCACATGCTTCGCGCATGCGCACATCACATTTTAACACACAGGCAAGCATTCGCTAATAACAATAATTTTAATTACGATTACGTTTACCCTGAAATATTGTTTCAGTTATGTCATATAGCGAATATATTGTGCGATGTTAGTACAATTTGTATCAATAAGCCACTTTATTAAGATATGATGAAAATAAAAAATTAAGTAAATTTTTTTACAGATAGCACTATTAATCTGGCTGTTGTAGAGCAGTGTTAACGCTTTCGCTTTCTAACTTAGAGTCGTGAGATCGAGGTTTTCGTGAAACACTTTTTTTTTTTAATTTCTTAAACTACTAAATTAATGGTCACAGGATAGGTACCGAAGTTATATTTATTTAATCGATATTACGTCCAAACTGACAGTAAAATCATAAACATAAATTTATATGTGGTAAAAAAATCGCCTTTTAAAACAATAATTTAAACTACTGTTGATGAAACATGAGAAAGAATTGGGAAAATAATCCGTGACACATATTGTAAAAGCATTGCAGAATTCAGAACTAATATATCTGGTTAATCTACACTACCTATACATATTTCACTAGTCGAATTATTAAAAACGATATGTACTGTGCTATTATGTAACGAACTAACAAGAAAATTTTTCAGTAAAATTCCGCATAAAAATGTCGGAAATATATAAGAATATTTTGTGCAAATAGAGATTTCTATATCAAAATATTACAGGATTTACTGTCGTGACTTACAACGAATTTAACGTTACAGAATGTACAGAACAAATGCACTTATAAAATAAGAAAACTGCATTATTTTCTTTATGTACAATTAAAAACTGACAAATTTAAAGAACAAAAAATTTTTTGCACCAGGCGAGATTTGAACGTACAACTTTCGGATTACTGTGCCAGTACCCTACCCTTTTTTAGCCTACTTTCCTCTAGGAAAGATAGGCTTATGAGATCGTGCGTCTGTCTGTCTGTCTGTATGTCTGTAAGTCTGTATGGATGTATGTATGTCTGTATGTCCCCCCCTAATAACTTTTTATACAGCTCACGGTAAATAATGAAACAATTACAGAATATTATGCCATGACTGGTGAATACGACGCAATTTT
>PNEQ01087966.1:0-22156 GCA_003012365.1 Medauroidea extradentata | reverse complement strand
GGACTAATTTTTGTCTTATTCATAGACGCGGACTAACGCTAGTCCGAGGATCATCGTGCGTTAGTCCGGTCTAACTTTTAGTCCGGACCAAGGGTAGGTTTAACGATGGGCTAAGTCGAAAATTAACATGGCGGACCATTACAATATAAGACGACGTCTGTTTTATATACGCAGCTTATGGAATATAATGGATATTTTATACTAAAAACTTATTATACGTCTACACTGATAATTTATTTAGTCATAACCATTAGTTACTTAATTTAAAACGGTCAAATTCAAACTTTGTGAGCAAAAAAATCTCGTATTGCGTGTTTATTGTACCATATAAGACATTTACGTACAGCAATAATATTTTATCAAGTCTAATAAGATGGGAATTATTGCTATTAGCAATATGAAACCGTAAATATACGATTTGCGTAAAATACGTTAATATATATTAACTATACACTTGCATTTGTATACATTAACTATCCATTTCAACTTGCAAGTATCTCGGTAGCTCAGGAGTAGGGTACTGGCACAGTAATCCGAAGGTTCAAATTTCGCCTTGTGCAGAATATTTTTTGTTCTTTAAATTTATTAGTTTTTTATTGTACATAAAGAAAATAATGCAGTTTTCTTATTTTATAAGTGCAATTATTCTTTACATTCTGTAACGTTAAATTCGTTCTACATCACGACAGTAAATCCTGTAATATTTTGGTATAGAAACCTCTATTTGCACAAAATATTCTTATACATATTTCCGACGTTTTTATGCGGAATTTTGCTGTTTAATTTTCTTGTTAGGTCGTTGCCACAGCACATATCGTTCTTAATAAAATTTCGTCTAGGGAAATATACGTGTTTATATAAAGGTAGTGTAGATTAACCAGATTTTTTAGTTTTGAATTCTGCTATGCTTTTACGATATGTGACACGGATTATTTTTCCCATTCTTTATCATGTTTCATCAACAGTAGTTTAAATTATTGTTTTAAAAGGCGATTTTTTTTACCACATATAAATTTATGTTTATGATTTTACTGTCAGTTTGGACAAAATATCGATTAAATAAATAGAACTTCGGTATCCTGTGACTATTAATTTAGTAGTTTAAGAAATTAAAAAAAAAAAAAAAAAGTGTTTCACGAAAGCCTCGATCTCACGACTCTAACATAGAAAACGAAAGCTTTAACACTGCTCTACAACAGCCACATTAATATTGCTATCTGTAAAAAAAATTAACTTAATTTCTTATTTTCAGCATATCTTAGTGGCTTATTGATACAAAATGTACTAAAATTGCACAATATATTCGCTATATGACATAACTGAAACAATATTACGGGGTAAACGTAATCGTAATTCAAATTATTTTTACTAGCGAATGCTTGCCTGTGTGTTAAAATGTGATGTGCTCATGCGCGAAGCATGTGGCAACAGTGTACAAGGCTGATCCCGCGACTATCTCTAGTCCGGCGTTAGTTGGCGTTTATGAATAAGGTAACACTTGGTCCGGACTAAGTCAGGACCAACCCTGGACTAACTTGCACAAGATGATCTCAGGATCATCTCGGAATTATCTCACGACTATGAATGAGGCCCTATTTCTATAACATTTTCGTCAAGTAAATATATATGTTTATTTTAATGTTTATGCATAATGATACATCAAATCCAAATTCTAAATATTTTTGTAACACACACATAGTAGAAACTGTAAGAAAAATAATGTAATTAACTTCTTACAAAGATATCACATCATACTTAATGAAATTTATATTTTCATGTATAGACACTATTTTACATTTTAAATGAAAATTTACATTGCTTTCAATTTTTAAAATATGCATAACGTTACCACAGTGACATCATACCTTCAATAGCATACCTCATGGTGTCTTTATCCGCTATGAATGATCTATATTTTGCAGGTTAGTTAACAAGTAACTAAGACCATTCACTATGAAAAAAAAAAAACTATAAGATTACTAATTTATAGGCCAAAAATGTTGCGAGAAGTGATAGGTAACAGTTAACCAGTATTTTGTATGAATTTAATTTTTTTCCCCTGCCGAGTAGTTTTAGAGAATATTGATGAATAGTCTTCATGTTAGCCTTGTTTTATTTTTACTTGCCGTAGATATTTAAAATATCAGTAACTGCCTGTGCAGTGTACAATGCATGCATGCGTAGTAACTTCGTCTGCTATCGACTGCAGACCTGTCACGGACAGACGTGTACTAAACTTATCGATTTTATAACGGGAGCCCGTACTAGCACGACTGATTTCTGAGACCCACATTCAACATAACCTTGACAGCAATACCACAAATCAAAATTATAATTAAAGGGAACTCTCATCTTATATGAATAAACTTATTTATATTCATAAGTAACTAACAATAATTTAAAGGTTCACAACTTTCCGCTCGTGCCGCAAAGGTGACTCTTTTAAAAATAGAATACTCGTGCTCTGTCTTTCGTAACACAATGGTTGTTACGTAAGAAAACTGAGTACTGTCCGGACCAAAGGAAAATTCTTTGTTTTCAGTAGCAATGGAAGCATTGTAAGTCGACGTTCCAGGTGCTAATTTCTTTCTGGTCTTCTCTTTGTGTGGCCTAGGATAGAATAGCCAAATGCTAATGAATCCTGACCAGATATTTAAACACTGACGCTTCTATGTCCAAAGGGGGCTGCGGTGATCGATCGGTCAGACCACTCGTCTCCCACCAAGGCGACTCGAGTTCGATTCCCGGTGGGGTCGGACCCCGGATTTTCGAATGTGGGAATCGTGCCGGACGATGCCGTTGGTGGGTGGGTTTTTCTCGGGGATCTCCCTTTTCCCCGCTCTTATCATTCCGGCGCTGCTCCACACTCCCCTCATGTCAACCCTCACCAGCGCTAAAGACGTAGAGGTTAATCCCACGCTCTTTAGTTTTGCAGTGATTTCGAAAAATATTTTTTTAAACGCAAATGCATACATATATCAAAAATTCATTCCGGCAGTTTTAACACTTATATATCATCACATCTATCTGAATTTTTCTGTTGCAATACACCCAAAGGATTTTTAGATTTTTGCCCCTGAAATATCACATATTTTGTTGCCAAAACAAGCCAAAATGAAGCGAAATATTTTTTTTCTAGCAAACGGTACATTATTTTTAAAAACTGCTCTGGCCAAATTGTGTATCGTATGACTGTACACAGTCTCAAATTTTTTCAAAGCATTTGATTAAAAAATATTTGAGTTATTTGCAATTGTTTGAAATAAATGAAAGATCGTGGTCTTAAGCGCTTATCAATGTCTCTCACTAACTCACTCCCGTG
Source organism: Medauroidea extradentata (assembly GCA_003012365.1). Lineage (NCBI taxonomy): Eukaryota > Metazoa > Arthropoda > Insecta > Phasmatodea > Phasmatidae > Medauroidea > Medauroidea extradentata. The sequence goes on along the minus strand of PNEQ01087966.1, from coordinate 18,834 downwards.
TCCAACAGTTACGTGTTGTAGCTGATAGGGCCGTGTAGTGGTCAGGCTGCTAGTCTCCCACAATAGGCTCACGTAAGTTAGTTACGATTATATTCCAGCTTAAAGTTTTCAAAACGTAACCCGAGTGAAGTTTGTCCATGACCACGTTTTCACCGGACAGCTTCTGGATTTACCGTATTTAGCACACGAAAATCGCAATTTGATGCAAAAAACTGTAAACAGTTCATATAACCAAAACCATAACGAATTGAAAGTGAATAACTCTGTGTTCAAAATATAGAAATAACAAGCATTAAACGATTATTATATGTAATATGAATAAAATACCGTGTAAAGAACGTGCTATGGACGTCACATTTATCAGCATATTAAACATGTGTAAAATATGTGTACTTTTTGTGCCCGGCATATTGCAACCCTGAACAGCATTACAAGCATTCATCAAGATCCTGGCGACCACGGTCGTAGAAGAACAGGTCTGGACACTCGCCTATCTACCAATGTATTTTGCTTGACTCCACTGTAGTTTGGCCGCAGTTCACCCAGTTACCGAGTGTGTTGTGCGTCTTTGGCGCTGCAATCAGAGCGGTCAGGCTCAAACTCCGCCAACTTTTTTTTTTTACAGTGTTTACAATATAAGTAAATAAAGATTGCTGGAGTCATGCTTTAGGATCGTGAGTGAAGGAAGTATTTCATAAATTTATAAAAAATACGTTTTGATAAATTGCTTATATTTATAATGTAAACAGTGGAAAAGAAGTGGGAGGGAAGTGGGCGGAGTTAGAGCCCGATCGCCCTGATTGTAGCGCCAAAGATGCACAACACTCTCGGTAACTGGGTGAACTGCAGCCAAACAACAAGGGGATCAAGTTTCCAGGCGAGTGTCCAGACCTGTTCTTCTACGGCCGTGCTGGCGACCGACAAAACCTGGTCACGTGACCGAAAATAAACCTACTCTATTCTCCGGCTCGTGAGTTTTTGATAAAACCGCGCGGCGATTCGAGTTCGATTCCCAGAAGGGTCATGTCCGGGGACCGTGGTGGTTGTTTCCGTCGGCCGGTGGGTTTTCTCATTGCACTCCTACTCCCCCCCGCGCCGTTGCAATTCTTATTACTTTCTTAACTGCAGTTCGATCTGTAACAACAGTAACAAAAAAAGAGTTATGATGTCTAAAATTCCCTTAATACGTATTCTATTCTGTAGTTAGGTTAAAATTGCATTAATTCATCCAGAATAAAAGTTATGACACAAAATACAAAAATTCGAGATTGTCACTATCTCTCACTCTTAAAGAGGCGGGAACAAAAACATATATATTTATTATTCATGTTAACTATTTTTCAAAATGCGACGTTCACAGCAGAGTCTTTAGAAGTTTTTCTTTTTAAATATTACATGTAATATTCGTTTCGTACTTGTTTCTTTGATATTTTTAACACAGTGCATTCAGTTTTACTTTGTTATGGCTTTTGTTATGTGAACTGTTTTTATTTATTATTATTATTTTTTTAAATTTTACCTGGGTCAAATGGCGATTTTCGTCTGCTAAAAGCCGCTTACTCTAATTGAGAGTGGCGTAAGCGAGGAGTTGATCGAGAAGCTCCCCGGTGAACACTTGGACACGGGTAAACTTTACTAGGTTACGTAATCGTCTGTAAACGTCTTACGTAAGTAGTGGGTAGGGCTAGCTGTAAATTCGGGTGGGCGAGAACCAGGCATGTCAGTAATGACAGACGTAATGACACTCGGTGCTGTAGGGTTGGCTGGAGATCGTCCTCAAATACCTCACTTATCATATCTCTACTGTGGGCCGGTCATGTATTCCCAAAATGTCGTTTGCAAATTATTGTCGTTGTGAAATTCTGGATGATACGTGACATTTTAAATTATTATTTAAAAAAATAATAAACTTTTACAACTGCAACATTGTGTCGACTTCGGAATATGTAGATATGTAAAAATTACTTTTCAACAAAAAGGCCCACTACCTTCCGCTTTATTTCGCCTGCTATGTTTCCTACCACGTGGTTTAAATTAGAATTAGGTCTTTAGACCGACCAAAGAGACGCCGTGGTAAAACACTGGGCTCGCATTCGGGTAAACAAGGGTTCAATTTCCGGTCCGGACATGCCGATATCAGTAGTTCATGGTTTTCCGCAATCATATGAGGCAAATTTTGGGATGGTTTTTAACTCTATTATCCAGTGGTTCTTTACTAAATGATCTCACTACCTATTATTCCTGGCTTGATGTAATATTTTGTTTCAGAATTTTTCTAACGTTCAACACACTGAAAAACAACATTTGGTCAACTTGTACCACGGCAAGAGCAGTTGAAAACAAGAGATTAAAATGTAAAAACCAGTTATATCAAAAGAGTTTTCACTGTTTGATATTTATTGTTTGGTACATTTATTCTGATTTTTTTACAGCTCTTGCCGTTTATCCAAGCTCAATTCCACCTTGCGTGGTTACATTAAGTCACGAGATTGTCATGTCTAGGGTAAAATTTCATCTCGAGCAGTTTAAACAGAAACCCAAGTTGAATTTCCAAGCCTCCAATAAGTCACGAGACCTTGAATTTCTTACAAGCTTTTAGACATAACCCGATGATTGATAAAACCTGGTCACGTGACTGAAAAAACCTATGTCACCCCAGTAGGTTACATAAGGAGCTTGTGAAAATTCACTATGGTAGGGTAGGTCAGCCAAAATTTCAAGTTTTTTGGTGTATGGAATATTACCTCAGGTAGGTTTATCCGTGTTCGAAATTTCATCTGATGGCCTCTCGATCAACTACTAAAACTAATATTATATTTGAATATAAACATAATATATGTAAAGAATTCACTGTGGATGTAGCATTTAGCAAAATATTTGTCATGTGGGTAATATTTAAGCTTTTGTGGATTCCCGTCATTTAAAAACCTTGAATAGCATTGCAGGGGTTATCAAATCCTGGTAAGACACAATCTGGTCACATGACTGAGATAACCTACCTTACTCCAGTAAGTGAATTTTCATAAGCGCCATTAGTATGATCGCCTCTTGACGCTTGTGCTTTATGCTGACTGTAAATGGTGATCTTTTTGTATTTCGTAAGTTATAATAAATTGTTAAGTTCACGGACGCTTATATTGCTTGTCATTGATAGAGATGATGGTATATCGCGAAAATGTTTTGTGCCAACATAGCCTTGAAAACACTGGCACAATGTAGCTGTCTATAGACCAATAACGTGCATCAAATATTAAAATAGCGGTATTCTTATTGGCTTAGTCAAATAGGGCAGTAGCTTCGCGTACAAGGAAAAGCCAGTAATCTTTCGATAAGCTGAACGTACGTTGAAGCCTAGCAAATAGTCAAGTTTTTCCGCGATAAACCATCATCTCTAGTCATTGACAATGACAAATGTACTCTCTAAACCGACAAGAAACATAGACACTTCCAAGTAGAGTTCGACTGTTAGGTTTCAGTCTGCTTTGAACATTTTAGAAGGCAGGGAAATAGGATTGAATACGTGTTATAAATCACAGTTGTTGTCTATCCGGAAAAATTCGCTGGTTCGTTGACCTGTAGACAGGCCTCCAAGAATATCTAGGTATTCAAGCTTATAGCAGCTGCTCACTGGATGTTTGCTGATACAGTGATAGCACAAGATTGGATCTGCATTTACTTGCTCCCTTATCGTTGGCTTAGGACTCTCTAGGAGGTGTCAAATGGGTCAAGAACCAGTTGCTAAAGTGACACGCACTTAAGGCCTTGTTCTTTAGTTTTGCAGTGGTTTAGAAAATATTTTACTAACGCAAATTAATACATATATCAAAAATTCATTCTGGCAGTTTTAACACTTATAAATCATCGTTTGTATCTGCATTTTTCTGTTGAAATACAGCGAACGGATTTTTAAATTTTTGCCCTTGAAATATTCCATATTTTGTTGTTAAAATAAGCCAAAATGAACCAAAATAATTTTTTGGTAGCAAACGGTACATTATTAAAAAAAAAAAAAATACCCTGTGGCAAAACTGTATATCGTATGTTTGTACACAGTCTCAAATTTTTTCAAAGCCTTTTGTTAAAAAAATATTCGAGTTATTTGCAATTGTTTGAAATAAATGAAAGTTTATGACCTTAAAGTTGTTTGAATTCTAGCCTGTACCAAAAAAAAAATCTGGTCTCTACTAAATATCGTAGAGCTATTTAATAATTGACCATTTTCGGAGAGTGATATTCTCGAGTTACTCTTTCCTGTTAATGTATAGTTCAGGAAAGTAGTCACATATTTGATTGAACACATAATTATTAGGAAAATCGTCTCCTGAAAATTACAGTAGCAAGTTTTCATACGTAAATACTGAAGTTTTAAAATTTTACAGCACTACTCTTGTACAGCTACAGCGCTATTTTGTACGCTAAAAAATAATATTGACTTTATCGGTAAGTTACAAGCGTGAAGTTATTTACCCACACTACCTGAGCTCACGCCGAATTTTGTGAGCTTATTCGCTGAAAATTTGTAATAAGATACGATTATCGTACTAATAATAACGTTATACAGGAAAAGTGAAAGTAAAAAAATGTTATGCTTACACAGTAAAAGAAAGTACTCCTTTTTAGTATTTAAACATTTAATGGTTGCTTACAACGATGTATTTATTATAATCTACTTGTATACAAATAACGATATGCATTGCTATGTTTGCATGTTTTGTAGACACTTCCGAATGTTGAAGTATACACAAAAGTGAAAATACGTATCTAATACTATAAGAATAACGATATTCTAAACTCTACTCATTTCCTTTTTAATTGCGTTATTCTGTATAGCGGTTTGTTTAAATTAACATTCTGCACTCAGCTCAAACATAAACATTTCTTTAGACAAAATAATTTTATGAGAACCATTAATTAAGGGTCTGTCATTAGTGATGATATCAGAAGTTTGTATTAACATGCCTTATTGCTGCAACATTGCGAGTCTCTCTTCTAAAGCGCACTTCATGTTATGCCTCATTGCTCTCTAACTTTAGCATATACTGTACATCGATGACAATATGTACAGAAACTTCCAGAAGACTCTAAAATTACTCGTAAAAATATTTCTTATTGACTACAGTACGAAAATATAAAAAATAATCCGTATTCTCTCATAAACAATTTTCAAAAATATTTCCACGCGTTATTTAAAGTTTAAATAAAATATTACATTACAAATATTATGTGGATGGAATAATTAAAAGAAAGAGAAAATTTAATTCCCTTGTTCGCGCATTATATAGAACTGACTCTGTTTCCGAAACGTTCTGAGAATTCTAAAATTTTCATTACTGGCACCATAAAATTATACTTTTATTATAAGCATATAATAATACTATTGGCCATTGTTGAATTGGTAGGGAGGTTTCTAGAAAGTCGAGAGAAAATGTCTCCTAGTTTCTGCACGAGCAAAGTGCCAGAAGAACAATTTTCAACAGTTGGAAAAGACGGTGGTACGTGGGGAGAGCGGGGGTTGTGGTGGAGGGGCCGATGAGAGAAAAAAGGAAGAAATAACACTATGCGAATTTAATTCTTCTGGAGATACTGAGCCTGGAATTTAATACTCTATGTAATTATGACTGAAGTTCGTTTAGAAATAAAAACTCGCAGTGAATGGCTCGAGAATGACATTAGTGGCAGTAACCTAGACAGGTAATTACAGGAATGGAAACATTTTCGGAGCCTTACTTTCAACATTCCACTGGATGTGGCAAACTGAAGAAGAGGTCCCGAATTTCGAAAGCTTTCAGGTTCTCGTTCTCTGTCCCTTCCCACCGCTACCCCATCCTCAACAGTGCCTGGCGAAATAACGCGAAACATAGAAAACTTTCTCACATTCTCTTTTACAGCGAAGGTGGTCCTTTTGTCCGGGAAGTTTCTCTTAATGCCACCGCGAGAAAACGACCATATCTTAGTTGTGAATAACCTCTTCATCCCCTTATACCTCACCCCCCCCCTGTTGTGTTCGTGTGAGTGCACATCGGCGTCGCTTAGCACGTGACCCACACAGTAAAAAAAATTTTGTACTTTTACAAAAAGGTTTTTTGGAAACCAGTTTCCAAAAAAGTTTTTTGTAACACTACGAAAATATTTTGTAAAATTTACAAAAATCTTGTAAATTTACAAATTTCTTTGTATATTTACAAACATTTATGTAAATCTACAAACAAATTTTGTATATTTACAGCTAATATCTGGTTCAGTTTACAATAATTTCTTGTAGTGTTACGAAAAATTTTTTTGGAAACTAGTTTCCAAAAATTTTTTTTTGTGAAAGTATGAAATGATTTGTAAAATGTGAAAGGTCTCCTAGGTTTATTTTGTTTCAATTCGAAAAATCTGCTCGTTAGCATTATTTTACTAGTTCCCAAAGTTGTTTACGATATTTGTAATCACTTTAAAAAAGTTTCTGACATCTTACTTTTATTATCTGACTGATAATGTTCTGATGTTACGTTACAAGAATTTCCTTGTAAATGTACACATTTTTTTTTACTGTGCATGGAGGGAAATGGGTGAAGGGGACACGCCCCTCTCAATTATATCTTTGTTATTTGATTTGTTCCTTTTGTCGCTTTGTTTGCTGCAAAATGCAAACTTTTGATATACAGAATGTTCATGAATAACGTTTGAGGGGGATGGAGCGCCAACGCAGAGAATTGTCACAATTTTCGAAATAAATATTTTTCCTCTCTTGTTATAGAAAATCAAGGCTCGACAATCCACAGATTGCACTTTTGTACATCTTCTTACTTCATTACATAGTCACAGACTTTCTTATTTTTGGAGTACTGATGGCAGATAGGAAAAATGTCTCTTTTTCCTATGAGTCATCACTACTCCAAAAATAAGACGTCTGTGACTATATAGTAACGTAATAAGTTGTACAAAATTATCATTTCCAGATTGTCTAACCTTGATATTCGATAATAAGCGAGGGGATAAATTTATGTCGAAAGTTGTGAAAATGCACTGCTTTGACGCACCATTCCCCTTAAAGTTCTGCCTCACCAACGTAGAGGATACGCAGACGAGTAAAATTATATATTACCTATACACTTGGGGTCACAGAGGCTGGCAAATGCCCGTAAGTTGACATACAATTTGTGGTCTTTGAAGTTCTGTATCTGAGTTGAAATTGCATCAAAATAGCGACAACTGCGAATAAGGGTGACTGAGGTGTGTAAGGAGCTGGCCAGGAGTGTAAGGACAGAGTAAACTGCAGTTCCCTGTGGTATCCCGTCTACCTTCAGTATCAATATACATGAGTCCAATATGTAAGATCCTGGGAGTGACCGCTACCGGGCATCGAACAGGAATCGCCCTGGAGCGATATGATTGATACACCTCCGCTGTTTCCCGGACTGTTAGCTCGGCCCACTTTCCGCTTTATTTGACGTCGCTACTGTTACTGCGTTTAAAGTAACAACTCTATTCGGATTGAACTAGGAGTGGACAGAAGAATCTAGATTCAAATTTTACTTTAAACACGTTCCTACTGGACTGAAGTAAGAGTGGATTGAGGAATCCAGTTCAGTTGGCGAGGTGGACTAGACTGAAGAATACGGATTGAAATATTTTCTTTAAACACCCATCACTGAAAAAAGAGTACCTATAGATGCAGGTACCATATTTCTGTTAGAATAGGGACAACAGAACAGTTTGATTGTTGTTTCTTCTCTGGACAGTTCCTTCAACAATCTGTTTTGTAGAAGAAACAAAGAGTCTTGTTGCTTTTACACAATAGATTGTAACATCTACAAAACAGATTGTTGAAGGAACTGTTCATAGTAGTATCGCCACCCAAACTGTTTTGTTCTCCGTATTTTAACATAAGTATGGTACCTACAACTATACTATTTTTTTCAGTGCGGACTGAACTGAGCGAAACCGAAGCGGTCGCCATATTGAATCGTTTCTGTTGTTATGCATGAGGTTAGAATCGTCCTGAGCTAGCTAAATACAACTGTTTTATGTTATAAAAATAATTGGAAGTGCCAACTATATCAAAATATATATCTAGACGGATATATTCAAACAAAATATGTAGCAAATATTCTCCTCTTGCTTTTTTGACTCTCATTTATTCTGTAGTTCAGTATTTTGCAAAGAGATGTCTCTATACATTGATTCAGTCCATGTTTACATATCAATCTGGATCGAAAATATTACCATAAACACATTTCAGTCCACTTTCACTTTAGGCTCGCTCCATGTTGAGTTCAGTCGAAGTTTGGTCCAGTCCGGAATTTTACTACAAAAGCAATATGTGAGTTGTTGCATTTTCTTTGCTGATTGTGACCCTCGAAGACCACAATTTGTGGGTCAATGCACGGGTGCTTCCCAACGGTAAGTATCAAGAATCAATACTCATCGTGTACCGGCCAAACTATTGATTTTGGAGGCTAAGTTTAATGATGAGAAATATTTCTATAGACGTCAGAAGTAGTCGTGCGTAAAGAAAATCGTAGTTTTATAACTTCCACACTTTCAATTTTTCGTTAGGTTAGGTTAGTTTAGGTTGGTTTAGATCAGTTTTTGTTAAATTCGGTTATTTTACAATTAATTTTTCTATTTTTCGTTAGGTTAGGTAAGGTTAGGTTACCTATCCTTACTTAAGGTAACCTAACCTAACATTACGTAATCTAACGAAATAGAAATATTAAAATCACATAACCAAAATTTAACTAAACTAACTTAAACTAACTTAACAAAAATCTGATAATTGCGAAGTTGTAAAACTACAATTTTCTTTACCTACGACTACTTATAACGTATATATAATATCTTCCATCTATAAATTATACCTCTAAAATCAATAGTTTGGCCGGTACACGATGAGTAGTGATTCTTGATGTTTACCTACCCAATTTCTGCAACCCTACGTGCACTGTGTCATTTTACTAATCTTCGCATAGGTACCCTGCAACGTGGCGAAGAATTTTAAACGTTATTCACAGACAAGATGTATATTCTCAATTTTTAGGCTATGTATTGATATTTGTCATTCACTGTAATCATATAATTAAGTAGTTTAACAGAATACAAAATTTATTTTATAGGAAAAAGCTTTTCCCCCTTCCCCGTCCACGAAAAAATAAATCTATAGCTAACTACGTCGATGGCACGCGCATGTGTACATGTGCATTCGCGCGTACCTCTTGCCAACCCCGCTATGCGTGTGTACATACTCTTTTATGTATTTTTTTTTTTTTGTTTCGCCCTTCCCTCCATCCTGCGACTTGTAGTCAGAGGAACGCAGGCCCGACGTGCGTGCTGATTGGAATGCCGCCGAGGGCCATCACGATAGCAACGCGTTTGAAACTCGAAATTGGTGCAATCACGAGCTGCGAATAAAATTTTCAGTCCCCAGATAGTGTTTTCCCTCGGCGGCGACTGGTTTTCGCAGATATTGCTGTATCTTTAAAAGAGGAATTCCAGCGTTCTCTTTTGACTGTTAAACCATAGGTGCGAGGAGAAAAGAAAATTATTTTATGGTGACGCGCACATTGTGACAAATCGTTTTTCAGTATTATCTCTTGGCAAGTTGTGAATTTACAGTACAATATATTGTTTGTACTTTACAGTTACTGAACGTTTCAGTGTAGTGAAAAAAATATTGATGACCATCTCCTGACTGTACAGTCGTTTGGGGTAACTTCGTAACATTTTGGGGTAACATTGTACCAGGCATTTTATTTTATATAATAACATTGTGGTATTCAATCACTATGCAAACTTCAAGACTAACAAATTCATTCATCTAGAACACAGCTGTATTTTTAAATTCTGAAATACTTCATTTGAATTTAAACTATGCTGATTGTACAAAGTTGCCCTGACCGGTACAAAGTTACCCCGAATGACTGTATACTAAACATAATTCAATATTACTTGAGTTCCTACTATTTTAGTTTAGGCCGTGTCTCAATTCCCTCAGAGAGTGCTCTCTCGCACTCTCTCTCTCGCGAAGACGTCAGAGAGAGTGCTCTCTGGTCGTCTCAATTCGTTGGCGAGAGTGCGAAAGAGCGAGAGAACGAAACCGTTCACTCGCTGCACTCTCTCGTTCTCTCTGGCGCACGCCATCTTGATTACAGCTATGATTTGAGGTTATTGAAGAAATGCGTATCACGTATTGCTAATATTTCAATATTTATAACATGAATAATTGTTTACAATGACCCCGATAATTATGGCAAGAAGTTGTGTAAACATATTCTGCCCTAATATACGTTTAAATTCACAAAACACAAAATTATGGCATCGCCTATAAACAGTTATTTGCTGCTTGAAATACGAAGCTGGTAAGTTAAAAATTATTATTTGAATTGCCTACAGATATATTTTATGTGTTCATAAATTTTATTAATAAAATGTACGCACTTGTTACCTTTCATCGTTTGTTTACAAACTCGAGAGTATATCGCCCAATTGGAGAGAGCGAGAGTCCATAGAGCTCTCTCTCTCTCTCTCGTGGTAATGCGAAAGAGTACTCTCTCCAGAGAGTACTCTTTAAATTGAGACACGGCCTTAGTTGATAATTATTCGTAACTCACGTCAAACCTGAAAGTGCCGGAAGTAGACGTATTACGACTGAGTACGTGAACATAACAAATTCCTCGAGGATCCAAACTGACAGTCATGCACTTAAGAAAAACAATTATAATAAAATGTTTCACTTGGCCGTCGCTTATTTGAAGGCAGGCTTCAGCACGTACACAATGAATCGCAGGCGTGTTCCGAAAGCATTGACAACCATCCAAAATACATTCTCGGATCATACTGACACTATGATCAGGGCTGGAACACACCAATTTTTTTTAAATATCTCCACACAACAATAAATGCAACGCGTTAACAGTGTTGAAACATTGACATGACTGTACTTATGCATAGATCGTATCGAGAAAACCATTAGTTTTCGGACCTATGTTTATTAGTATTATTTGCTTGTTTCACTGTCCTCTACCAGCCCCTTTATACCTACAAACCTACAATAGTCAAATATCCTGTACAATGGAGATGGCCTAGGGGTGTGTAAACAAACCTCGACAACATTAAGTTTGGTGTTATTAAGGGGTATCGAAGAGTGCGATGTCATGAGAACGACTGGGATACTTAATCGTCAATAAAATCTGAACTACCCATCAAAATTCGATGAGATTTTTTTTTTGCCGAGTAGATATTTTATCAGCGAACGTTTATTTATGTAACACTATGCGGCAGTATGCTTTACTTTTGAGTAAAACATTAAAAGCGGTTTTTTTTAGAAAAAATACGGGCTTGAAAACACAAAATATAAAAAAATGGAAAACTGTCAGTTTTATAATATTTAATATGATAATATCTAGGCATCTGTAGTAACCGAATTAAAAAAAATACTTGCGTTTTGGTTTGAAAATAGGGTTTAACATCCGTAAACTCTCGCGCAGAGATTTTCGGATATTAAAATTATTTTCAAATCAAAACGCTAGTATTTTTTAACTTCGGTTAAAATAGAGGCCTAGATATTATCCCATTAAAAATATATATAAAAATGACAGTTTTCCATTTTTGTAGATTTTGTGGTTTCAAGCCCTTATTTTTCTAAAAACATTCTACTTGACAAAAATATCTCATAGAATTTTGATGAGTAGTTCGGATTTTATTGACGATTAAGTATCCCAATCGTCGGCTCGATATCCTACCTTTCGATATCCCTTAATGATGTCTTAGATATGTGAATTATATTTTCAAACAAACGGTGCATTATTCCCGTGATTAGGACGGTTTTAAGCAGCTAATATCCTGCAGACATTTTTGTCGTATTTTCATGTATGGGAATTAGTTCCCAACGCATGAATAAACCCCTTGTGCCTACGATTGAGTTTTTAAGTCTGGAGTAAGAGCGTAAATGGAATGAAAACAGTAAAACTGAGTTGAAAGTGCTATGGAACTACCTGCCCCAAACTGTAATGATTATATGTTATAAATGTTGTTGGTCTTAACGCTTACTGTCAGTAAACAAATATTCACTAGATTTATTATCTGTGTGTGAAGAGGAAACGATTTAAGACAGGGGAACATTTAAATAAATATAATGATAACGAAAAGAAGAAACTTTTGATACCCTCCCCCCAACCACCCACAAAAGTTAAGACTAATACAGAAATGTCCTTCAATACAAGTTTACACACTGTTGGATCTCTGCGACGACATACTGCTACAATACTGCAACTAAACATATTTATTAATTGGAGGCTATTTTGTACACTAATTGTTTTTCTTTATGTTGTTTTTATTTTAAATATATCATGTATTGTTTACGGAAAGTATCCAATTTAATCGTGGGTAAATGAGACTGGTACGCAATATAAAGGGCGCGGTCTACAGCAATTTTTAACACCATTTTTTTTTTTTATTTGTGCCAGATTTTTTTTTTTCTTATTTTAGACACAAAATGAAACTAAATTTGGCTCTTATGGAATTTTTTTTTATCGCTCATAGTTTTCGCGTAATAGTTTGTTAAGGGCGCGGTCTGCCGCTTGAGCGCTGGTATCGGTAAGAGTTGTAAACTGACCAAACACAGAGCTTACATGTATCTTAAGTTACGTGAAATTGATAATTAAATGGCGAAATTGAAACTGAAAATAAAAATTTAAAAAATTCAATATTTTTTTTTTAATGCAAATAATTTTTATTATTTAATTTTATGAGCATGTCATTGTAGCCTGTAATGTCTTTATCCACTGTGATTTTTTTGAGTTTGGTATATCAGTTGGTTTTAGTGTGGTCGTTAAAACGGAAACATGCAAAATATGACTTTAACAAGCCATTATGTGAAAACTATGAGAGATAAAAAAATTTCTTAAGAGCCAAGTTAAGTCACATTTTGTGTCTAAAATAAGAAACAAAATATTTGGTACAAATAAAAAATAAAATAATGATGATGAAAATTGCGGTAGACCGCGCTCTTGAAGTCCAAATTTGCATGTTTCCGTTCTAAGGACTACATTAAAATCAACTGACGTACCAATCTGAAAAAATTCACAGTGGATAAAGACGTCGCAGGCTACAATGACACGTACATAAATACAAAGAATATTTTTTTTTGTATTTAAATAAAAATGCTGAAACTTAAAATAAATGGAAAAATACATAGCTGAATTTGTAGCCTATAACGTTATTCGCTGCGAGTTTTTTCAGTTTGGTAAGTGAGTTGGTTTTAGTGTCGTCCTTAAAACGTAAACATGCAAATTTTTGTTTTAACGAGTCATCACGCAAAAACTATGTGAGATAAAAAATTTTTGTAAGAGGAAAATTTGGTCACATTTTGTGTCTAAAACAAGAAAAAGAAATAACTGGTACAAATGTAAAAATAATTACACGGTGATGAAAATTGCGGTATATCGCGCCCTTAAGCGTGACAATCAAAGTGATGGAATTGAAGCGCTAGAAATGACAAAATAGGCTTCTCATTCCCAAAAGGTTTTGCTGGAAGGGGGTGGGAGGTGGGTTTGTTTTGGCAAACAAAGCCCAAAAACCACAAACATCTTGGTTGGATTCAGTCTGCCTGTTGGACGAGGAGTCTATTATAATCGACTGTTAAAGAGCAACGTGGTTACGTTGGGATAGGGGTTTACTCTGCTGATAGTGGCCACAGCTTGGTTGTAAGGGGAATCATAGTTTAAAGTTTGAAAAGTAGGTAAGGTTTAAGCGTGTCTAAGTGGAGAAAAATCGAAATTTTATATTTGTATGAAATAGTGTTAGTTATGTTGACATTACTTGAGAGTGCATTTCCCTCTCAGAAAAAAAAAATTAGCTCAACCAGTTTTCTCATAATGGCACTTCTAAGTCAATATTTGCACGTTTTTAGTTCTTGTAAGCTGCAGAAACCAAATGACATAAATAGTTTTAAAAAAATCCACGCTCTAACTACATGTTAAGCGCTACTGCTTGAAAATTTTCAAAATCAATTACAAAATGTTTTTGTATTTTAAAAAAATTCTGAAGTTTTGAACTTTCTTGCTTTTTTTTATCGTCCTAAAAGTCCTTTTGAACTTATGCTCTTATACTCTGTCCACTCTAAGGTTGCAGTAGAAATAAAAATTGCTAGCGAAATTAATTAAATCATTTGTATTATATCTTGATTCCCCACACTATGATTGTGCCATAGCACAGTCTCCTTGTATTTTCCAGTATTTCAAATAAAATGTATGCTGTGTAAGAATTGTATTGTCATTCACTTCAATGAATATTAATTGTAATCTTAGAATTGATAGAGTATAGAGACGGGATCCTCTGTTCAGGAAATCAGGAATATATACGGCAGGGATAAGATTAATTCTACTACAGGTTGAAAAGTGTTAAAAGTTTGGCACAGGGAAAATTTCTGCCGCTTGAGCGCTGGTATCGGTAAGAGTTGTAAACTGACCAAACACAGAGCTTACATGCATTTTAAGATACGTGAAATTGATAATTTAAAAGGCGAAATTGGTTTATTTTCATTTTAAAATTAAATTACTTCTTTATTTGCCAAACCGAATAAAATCTCGTATTTTATAGACCCGTTAGCGATAGCAGCGCATCTAGCGGCAGAATTTTTTCGCATGCTAAACTCTCCCATAAGAAAACCCGTTTTCTTTCCTACCTGTTGTAGAATTAACCCTAAGAAGGAGGGATCAGTAACGCCTTTTAGTGAGGAACTATCCCAACATTCGTCTGTAGTGAACTTCAGATAACCACGTAAAGCTGGCCCGGTGTTCGAACTCACGTCTTCCCGAACGAGCGTCCAGATGTTACCAGGATGCTATAGTGGCTTTATCCATGTTCCGTGTAAATACTGTTGCATGCTGTGTTTCTGAGGGCGGGCTGGATGGGGCCTGTGTCGAAACACCTTGAGGGCTGGCCCATGACTCAAAGCCCGAGTGTCTCATAGTGGGAATCCCGCCGAAACTACGTCATAGATACCTGTCCCAACTGCGTTTTTGCCCTGCGAAGCGGCGTACGTGACTCGAATCACGTCCGAAACATGATGAAATGTCCAATTTTAGACCCCTGTAATGCGGTTATTCCCCTACTGTTTTGCCTAGTATATAAGGGCTGAATCGACAAATTCGAGCAGAGTTCGCTATTGGTCGTGCTAGAGGAAGGTGTTATGATTGTGGAGATAGACTGGTGAAGACATCTTGGTGACGTCAGAGTCTACTGTGAGGCGGCAGGCGGCTACCTTCGGAGCAGTGTTGGACGAACCAAGAGGACTGTTGCGGCGGATTGACGGACGAAGAAGGAGGTACGCGACGGGAGTCGAACCGAAGACCTCAAGAGTGAAGACAGCGGTGCACTCGGGGTGCTGCGCAGCACACGACGATTCATCACCACTGCGGACTATTAAGGTTGTACACTGTCACTATTTGAGAGAGGCTGTTTATTGGATATATGACTGAATTTTATTGTGATTTGTACTGTTTAATTAATTGGTGGTAGACATTTTTTGTGCTTTAATTGTCAAAGTTAATTAACGTGTCTGTGACACAGTGGTAATTGTGTGCATAACTAATTGTGTTGTGAGAGTTATAGTTGATTACTGTTTTGTGTATTTCGTAGCTTTGTGAGCTATTAAATCCCGTACTTAATTTAACTCTTTTATTTATAATTATAAGACCTCTATCCCAAAAGAACTAATGGGAATTGCCCACATGTAAAGTTTGTGTTCCAAACTTGTAACACTGGTGTCAGAAGTGGGATAGAGGCATAAATTAAATTCAATAATTAATCCTGCAAACTAAATCATTGCATACAATTGCTATTTAATTAAATTGAACCACTTCATAAATTTTAAGTTTAATTTTCAATTGTAAATGTGAATGATTACAAGAAGAATGTCAGCTGAAATAGAAGCACTAAAAGCCCTCATTGAGGGATTGAGTGGCCAATTAAGTGGCCAAATCAATTCTGTCAGAGATAGTGTAAATGCAAATGTTGATAGTGTAAATGAATATGCAGATAAGAAAATTGATAGTGTAAATGAAAATGCTGATAAGAAAATTGAGAATGTTAGTAATCTTGTAGATAGTGTAAATGAAAATGTTGATAAGAAAATAGAGAATGTTAGTAATCTTGTAGACAGTGTAAGTGAAAAGGTAGACAAAGTGAACGAAGTGGTGGAAAGAAAAATAGACGATGTTAAAGAAATGGTGTACCCGGAAATAGATGCTGTAAACGAGAAGGTAGGCAGCGTAAAGGAAGAGATGGACTACTTGAAAAATAGCATGCAGCAACAAATGGATGAGCTGAGGAAGGAGTGTCAAGAACTTCTCCATGATAGAGAGGGTGGCCATATTGTTACCGGAGAAGACATGGTCATTGCTGAATCAATACCTCAAAGCGGCGAAGAGAAGACCACGAAGTTTGAACCAGGCTGTAGTGTGATTCCCAACCAGGCAGAAAATGGGCTGCGACACGTTTCTGTATCTAGTGTGCCTGCATCGAACATTGGAAAAGGAATTTCTGTCAAGCCTGCTCCTTACGATGGTCAAACTCCATGGCGAGAATACCAAAACCAGTTCGAGATTGTGGCAACCATAAATGGTTGGTGTGACCAGCAATGAGCCTACTACCTTGCAGCTGTGCTGAGGGGACCTGCCCTCAGTATACTCCAGTCGCTTCCAGAACAACAACGTCTGGAATACTCGACATTAATTACTGCCCTGGAGCTGCGTTTCGGAGACAAGTACTTACGACATGCCCACCATGCCCAACTAAGAAGCCGCACCCAGAGACCAGGAGAGCCACTGCAAGAATTGTGGCAGGACATTGTGCGACTCGCCCATTTGTCACTCGAGGGATGTCCAGAACAGGCACGGGATATCATAGCTGTCGGCTTCTTCGTCGATGCCATCGCCGATGTAAAGGTGCGCCAAGCAGTTCGCCTGACAGCTCCAAGAATTATGCAGGATGCCCTAGCCAGAGCACTGGAGGTCGAATCTGCAAGAGGGCCGTCAACTCGGCGTGCTGTGCGGGCAGTCGCACTGTCGGGCGACGAGAGGGACAACAGCCTAGAGAACATCCTAAAGAGAGTGGAAATCACAATGAATGAAATTAAGAACAAATTCACTCCGATGACACCCCGCCCTCGACAACAGGGGCGACCAAGCTGTTGGGAATGTGGAGAACCCGGACACCTCAGATTCCAGTGTCCGCGATGGGTACGGAAAAACCGAAACCAAGAGCAGGATGAGGCTCCCCGACCTGGCCAGGCCTCGGGAAACATGTAAGCACCGGTCTTAAGGAGCGAAGGTCGGTGACTGTGGGAGAAAAGGGCCCAGTATTTCTTCAGGTACGCTCAGTGAAACAAGAGTTTGATGCAATCCTAGTGGAGGGCAGTCTGGATAATGTTTATTGCAACATGGTTGTGGACACCGGAGCAACCATTACTGTTGTCAGACCGGACATCTTGGGGCCTTATCCCCAGCAGTCACGGGGCCATAAATACAGACAAAGCTTTCTGACGACAGTGACAGGCGAGACCACACCAGTGAAGGGAAAAAAAAATGTACAGTTGAAGTTGGGTGACCTCTACATTGAGCACGAAGTGTACATAGCCGACATCAAAGATGAATGTTTATTGGGCCTGGATGTGTTACACAAGCTAGAGTGCTGTATAGACACGCAGTCGGGAGTGATAAGGGCTGGTAACCGAGAACTGGTAATGATGCCACGAAGCGAACTATCCATGCCAACCAGCTGTCAAGTGGTCTGTTGTGAGACAACTGTTTTACCAGCGTCCAGTGAGATTGTCATTCCTGCACGCTGTCGAGGCAATTTTGTGCGGCGTGTAGCTCTGGTCGAACATATGGGAAGATGAAGCAGCTTACCTGATGAGGTGGTGGTAGCAAGAACATTGGTTTCGCCGAGTTCTGGAAATCTACCTGTTCGAATGGTTAACTTGTCATACAGGCCAATCCAGCTTGAGGAGGGGGCCATAATAGGTGTGTGCAAACAAGTCTCCCAAATAACTACAACCGACAAAGAAGCCATGAAGTCAGGCGACCTTAATGGGTCTATGCCAGAACCACTCAAGGAACTACTGACTAGAACTGGAGAAAACCTGAACTGGAGTCAAGAAAAGGCTGTGGCGGAACTTCTGAAGAAAAACAAGAGAACTTTTTCATGTGAGCCACTTGACCTTGGCAGAACATCCGCTGCACAACATCACATTGATACAGGAGAAGCTAGGCCAATCAAGCAACTCCCAAGACGACTACCTCTGGCTACATAAGAGACTGTGGATGGCATCTTGAAAGAAATGAAGAACTTGGATGTGATCCAGCCGTCGGTCAGCCCTTGGTCATCACCTGTTGTGTTCGTTAAGAAGAAAGATGGGTCCACAAGATTTTGCGTGGATTACCGCCGGCTGAATGATGTGACCAAAAAGGACTGCTACCCCCTCCCCCGGATGGATAACAAACTGTACAGCTTGACAGGGTCACAATGGTTCTCTACACTTGACATGAAGAGTGGCTACTGGCAATGTTAGGTGGCGCAAGAGGACAGGGAAAAGACAGCCTTCTCTGTGCAAGGGAAAGGAACTTGGCAGTTTAAAGTCATGCCGTTTAGGCTATGCAATGCCCCTGCTACCTTCGAACGACTAATGGAAAAGATCCTACCTCTAGATATTTGCCAAGTTTACTTAGATGATATCGTGGTCACAGGTAAAACATTTGAAGAACACCTTACCAGATTAGATTCCGTGTTCCAGAAAGTGGCTGCTGCAAATCTGAAGCTGGTTCCCAAGAAGTGCCACCTGTTCCAAAA
>PNEQ01087965.1:0-22160 GCA_003012365.1 Medauroidea extradentata | reverse complement strand
CCGGTGAGCACTTCCAACTTTTGAATCTCCCGCGCAGCAATTCACCAGTTTGAGTTGGCAGCAGCTCTTCCTCATCATCTGCCAGCGGTTGGCAGCCTTGGGCTTCCGGGAGGAGGCCATCATCTAAGATCAAACATGGCGGTGAGTAGTGCGTTCGGGCAGCCTCACTGTATATCGCTATAAAAATGTGGCATCCGTTGCCGTTAATTGTATTAGTTGTATACAGTCCATGAAATAATTGTGCGTTAACACTGTATGTATGATGTTTTATAAATGAGGGTAATTACAAAGGTTGATGTATTTGCATTACTTGCTTTAACTTTCTGTTATTAAGCCAAATGAAATATAGTTTTGTTCAATTTATTTAATGGCTGGAGAAAAGGGTATCATATTTGTCTTGTTTGTCATTTATTTTAATCACTAATTGGAGTGCTGATGTGATGTTATTAGTATTGAAGGTGGGTACTGATATAGTAGATTGGTAATAGTATGATAAGGAGATTGTATAGGAAATACAAGTGTCATTTGTAGAGATAAAGTTATATGTAACTATGAAACAAGAAAGTAAGGATATAAATTCATGTTCAGAGAGGAGGTAATATGTGTACATTGTATTCATGAAGGTCTGTGTTATTAGTTAAAGATTACTTATTATATTTTGTGAAACTTTGGGGAAGTATTTTAACACTTAAATGGGCAAGGAGGAAATACTGTAATACCTGGTGTAAAGCTGAATGTACCTTTAAAGTAGTTTGCATTTTTTGTATATGTATTTATGGTCAGAAGTGACACATTCAGATGATAAGACCTATTGCAGTACGATGTAAATTTAAATCTTGGGTCAAATACCATTCTGTAATAACTTGAAATTTTACAAGTATCTTGTTATACAATACTGTCATCATGGTGACTCAACTAGAGTGTGTATAGACATAATGTGTTCATAATATGGTAAACAATAAGTGCTCAATTCTTTAATGTAACTAAGATACATACTAGTAATAGATGTGTTTTGTCTGGACGGATAAGGAATTTTATCAGCATAAAATTATCAAGAACTGATGTTTAACATAATTACGTGTCATCTATATGGCTAATTTTCTGTATTTTGTCAGATTCTGTTATTTGTGATGTGGGTAGTGCAGTGATCTACATCTTCATAGGTTTCGATTTGCAGGAAATTTTCAGTAAAATTTTCTAAAAATCGAGGGGGGTTATGTAATGTAGCCTATTTTAATATTTTTAATTGTTGAACAGCATAGTAACAAGCGCAAATAATTTCTATTATTTTATTATCCTTTTTAATGCATAGTTCAATTTTTCCGTTTTTTTTATTATTAGTCAATCAATAGGCCTTATGGGGTGGTTAATTGTCAGGTGAGGATAGCAGCCAATGACCGTCGAGGCTCATTATAAGAACCCCTATAGCTGGAAATAGATGATTGGCCGAAGCGAAGTCACGCCATAAAGAAGGGAAGCGGGAGGTAGAAAAAAAGATGTGCGGCGACGAGAATGGTTGTTGGTTCGGTGCCCAATTTTTCAGTTGTAGAATATTGGTTGCGCAGGAGTAAATTGGATATTACTTACCGTTATAAGATGCAGGTCAGTGCTATAGTGACTAGTTTTCTTCTGCATAAAGAATTCTGTGTATATTGATGAAAGTAATAAAAGTGAAGAAAAGCTCTAATCTGTGAACTCGTATCGTCTTCGCCTGAGCATGGGAATCACCAACGTTACATACCTCCACCATCTTTACACTGCCTCCTCCTACACGCACTATCGATCAAATGGTATCAATCGCATCTGTCGTATCTGTGGTCGTACTCCACACACTATCAAAATTGATATATTTGTTACGATATATCGGAAACCTCGCAACGTAAACTCCTATACTTGATATTAATATAAAAATTTTTATTAATAAAAAATTGAAACTATTAACGTGCTACCGGCAATCGTTACCACGAAAGTAAAATTTCGTGTAAGAAAAAAAATCACTGAAGCTTGTATTTAATATTTCAATTTCCAGTCACCAACTGTGATTTCCCTGACTTTTCCAGGTTTTCCCTGACCACTTTCAATTTCCCTGACTTTTCCCGGTGTACCCGGTTTTCCATACCTGTTGCAACCCTGAATAAACAAACTGAGTCGGACATTCGCAAAGCAAAAAACAGTTAAAGAGTTATGTGTTGAAATATGATGTTGAACAAAAAAATTTGGCACTGTTGAACCCAGGAAACACGTGAAACTTGCTACCGCATCTTCACACGACGAGGTAGTGTATGTTCAACAACGCTCGTGTGGTGTAAATGTGCGAGGTGTAGAGCTATAAAATCTGCCGGACAAACTAGCACAACACATGCCTTTCTCACGCTCAGCATTTCCGTCCCTTGCCCTTCAGAAATTCTCAAGGACGGCGGCTAGATTATTATCTCACAGACCCGGTATACGATACTGCGTCGCGATGCGAACAGCGGTAGTTTGGATGGAAATGTTTTATTTGGTAAATAAACACTTGACTGTGAAATACAAAGCAGTAGCTCAAATACACGTGTCACATCAAACCACGCAACGTAACATGAAACCAAGCTGATAGCAAGCCGCCTCCTACCCCTCTCCAGTCAGCACAAACCTTCCCCCCTCGACAACTTCCAGCGATTTGACAACAAACACGCTGCGTTACTACGCGTATCACACTGCTATACATATATCAGCTTGTCTATTTTCGTGTGCCCATTTTGGTACTTTGCGATTTACCGGACATCTGATTTACCGGACCACATCTCCCCCCAAATAGTCCAGTAAAATGAGGGTTTACTGTATTTACTAACTAGTCCATACGTTTTCTTTAAAAACTCTGAAACGTCCCTAGGGTAACCCTACAAACAGAGACATCCATATAGTTGGAAACAATAGTTGATATCATGGAGGTGAAAATTACGAGGACAAAAGAGTGACAAGACATGAAACTTACCTACTCATAGGTTGGACTTGTTACACAAGGACAAAGGGTTTGGAAGTGAAACGTAAGCTACTATTGGCCATTACCATTACTATGCGCTCATCAGGTGGCACGTGGAGAAGTGTGTGAGGGAAGTGCAGAGAGAAGGATGTGAGGATAAGTGAGAGAGAGGAGGAGGAGATAAGGCAGCGTTAGTCATCACATCTCACATATGTCTGTGTTGTGCGGGTGGCCTTTTAACCCACCCGGTGAGCGCTTCAACTGAATTCCAGCCAAAGTTTCTAACATTTTTTTCACAGTTGCGTATCACTAATTTATGATAACTGCAGTACGTTAGTGTTAAATGTATGCAAAATAATTTTCAAATAATGTTTTACTGCGATCCATTGTACTTTGCTTAGCTTTGACCAAATTTTAAACTATTTTTATTTTTCCAGGGTTCCTGGGAATTATGTTGTTAGATTGCCAATGTTATATTGGGGGTTTACTATACTACAATAGCTTTACGACGGGCACTACCTGGCCAACCTGCGTGCTGACAGGACTAGCAACCACTGGCTTCTGTGTGGACGTGTGAACAAGCGTGGGTCTGGGAGACTCTGGCTGCAGACGGCCGCCAGTCTGTCCTGCCAGAGACCTCGCCACTGCAGGGACAAACATCAAAATCAGAACACACAGTACACTGTTCTTATTTGTAATATTCCATTTCCCCAAAACAAACACTACATGTAAACAAACATATGGTACCACACTTCATGTAAACGAACATGTGTTAACACTTATACATAGATTTAGGAATGGAAACTAGATAGACTTTGAATTTTTGCTGGTAGTAACATCATTCTGCCGCCATCTAGTCGATATATCAAAATTGTGGTACAGCATGTCCACAGGCATGTGCATTTGGATAGGTTTCAAGAGCAAAATATACATTGATAGTTGAATACTTACATCTGTCCAAGTATAAATATACGTATATCTATGACCACAATTGATGCAACGTGCGAAATGTAAATATTTGGATTATTAGTTGAATGTATGAAATGCAGGCGAAAATAGTCAAAATATGGTAAAAATAAATAAATAAGTAAATAAATAATAAAAAAAAGGAACACCTGGGGTTAATTAACTGTACACAGATATGATAATTAAACAAAACTAGATGTATACGACAGGACTATATACCAATTTTGAGATTGTGCCACAGTTGATGTGCAACAATACATCTGTCAAGGAGTCTGAATTCACATAAAGAATATTTGCTGAAAACCTTAAACTAAGCCAAATTTCGCTATATTTCGGAAGTCACAATTTTTAGGGATCCTTAATAATTTTTAACGCAAATAATAAACTTCCTTTTACAACTCTACATTAATAATTACCTTTACAGAATTGACAGGTATTAGCATACCAAAGAATTAAATTTTCCATTTCTAGATTTAACCCCTTCAGTGTCAGGTTTCTTCTTACTGTGTTTGCTAAAAATATTAAAAGTTTTTAAACAAATTAAACATAAATATATCTATTAGGCAATAAAATTTGTCAAAAAAAAATAATTCTTTTATTTCCTTTTTCCTGCTGATGTACAGTCCGAGATATCTCGGGCAAATGTCTGAAGGGGTTAACAAAAACAAAGCGAATGTGGACTGAAAAGTAACTTTCATTCCAGGTTGCATGTAAACTTGGTGTGTAACTGGATTTAACAATGTGTTGCGACATCTTTAGGGAAATACTTACCTACAGAACAAATTAATCCTAAACAAGTGAAGAGGCTGATAGTGACATTTTGTAGGTTTGAATTTACCATTAAAGGGGGTGAATTAAGACACGTGAGAAGACTTGGGAGATTTTTTTACATTATTTTACAAGAGAGTCCATTATAAGGATATGTTATGGTTCAAGTCCAGCCATTGCTATACCCATATTCTCGCTGTAACCAAATTCGGCGAATTTTAATCCCCAAAACCCCAAAAAATACTGTCCAAAAATTCCATTAAAAATGTGTTTAAACCAAAATACCGTATTGGTAAAAGAAAGAATTTACAAATATGGGGTTGTCATAATGGTAGCCTACAATTTTGAGGTTATGTTTTCAACATGTGTATATATAGAAAAGTATGTACAGTAAAACTATTGGTACTTCACTGAAATTAAAATTAAAAAAAAAAAGTGTGTTTTACGTACCACTTTCAAGTAAAACAAATAAAATAGCAGATAAAAGTTTTTCAAGTTTCATTGCCGTAATAGAACATAAACACGCAGTCTTTATTTCTACTGTTTCGTTGACGTCATGGATATGCAACTACATAGAAATAACATCTGCAAGCGCTAAACGTACCATCTTGTCGCTAGTTCTAGTGAGCGCCACGTGTATTACAGCGTTGTTGTATCGATCTCGTCACTAGTTCTGGTAAGCACCACGCACATCACAGCACTGTCGCAACCATTTTGTAGCATTTTACTATGCAAATGTTCGTAGAATTTGTCTTTGTTTAGTATTTTGTTAAACATACACGTATAGTCTTAGAAATTGTTTTAAATAACTGCGTTAAAATGGACCGTGAAAAAGTTGAAAAGTGCGGTACAGTGATTCAACAAACAAATAAAGTCGAGATACACAGTTACAATGCGAGTTTTAAAGTTACGGTAGCAAAATATACGCTGTAACAACAAATAATTGTGCTGCTGCGAGTCGGTACAACGTGATCGAAGCAAAAATTCGCAGTTGGCGGAAAGACCCTCCAAAATTACAAAATACTGCAACAAAACGCGTCAAGTATTTATAGGCCCTGCGAAAGACATGATGAACTAGAAAAACTGATTTCTAAAGATTCCAAAATAAAGGGGTTCATGAAATGTTGCATTTTGAATGCATTAAATGGAAGCGAGGACGATCTTTATTTTTCTAGTTATATATTTAAATTTTCGTTTTTTGTTAACACGGAATAAAATCATACAAAAGTACTGAAGATAAACAGATTTTACTGCAAAAGGAGGTAAGGATAGTCTCATATTCATGTCCATTTAATTTTTTTTATCCTGCTATTTGTAAAAGGAGGGGTAGTCTTATTTTTGAGGCCATCTTAAATTCGGGCCAATACGGTAACAAGAAATATCTTCTTACATTACTTAAATGACAGTTTATTTAAACGTGTTGGCATGTGTTCTTTACGATGGTACTGTACCTATAAAGTATATTGATCATGTCAAAATGAACTGACAACCTGACCATATGGCCACCACAGCGTAGTCCTATGGTTCGGTGGCCACTGCATCATGAAGTTAGGATAATCCGGCATCGCTTCTGTCTAATATAAAGTGACACGTTTGTTAAGACAAGATGTCTCACAATTAAACTAATTATTTTTAAATAGAAACACTGTCACATTTGACACTCACTTCACTTATGAAACGGTACACAAGATTCCCTATTTTCCAGCGTAAATATGAGGAACTTTATGCTAAATTTTATCATTATGAATCTTTATTTATCTTGCATTCAACACTATCCTATAGGACACAGCAAAAAGAAAGGAAAAAAAAAATGACTTTTATGCTTTTTAGCGCCACAAAGTTTCTACCGCATGTCGCGGAAGAGCTCCAGTGGATGTGGAATAGGTGATGTCTGCAGTGAAGAATACTGATAGGAGGGAAAGGAAAACTATTTACAGAATAACAGGTCCTTTTCAAGTGATGTGATTAGATAATGTAAGAGTGTGTCAGTATTTAAGCCTATGGGTGTTTCAAAAGATTGACCATATGCACATTACTTTCTGCATTTAAATATACTTTTTCCAACACGCTGAATTCAAACAAGTGAAAAGATATGCAAAAAAAAATTCTGAAGTGGCACGCAAGTTTGACGAGAGACATCGTTAACGTGCATCAATAGTGTACAGAAAAAAAGACAAAATAAAATTAATATTGGCGTGAACATATGTTATCACTGTGAGGTAGTCCACCCACCACTTAGGCCTTTATTGTTTCCTGTTTATTTTATTTATTTCCTTATTTTTGACTTATTGAATTTGCCATTATCTATTTAATTACTTCGAGGTATTTAAAATTATATTGTAAATTATTACATAATTATGGTTTTCAAATCTATATTTTTACTTTTCAAGTTGTTTAAAAGTATAAAAGTTTATAATTTATAATTACATTTAATTTAGTATTAATTTTCCGTTACGTTTTTACCTTGGTGTACTGGGTGGCCGCTAGAGGCGCTGCAGGGAGAGAGCAAGATTCGTGTTCGGACGCGGATGGAGTTGGTTGTACTTGTTGTCTAGTCGTGAACGGAGTTGGTTGTGCGGGGCTTGTTGCCTAGTCACGGAGCAAGATGGTTGTGTAGTACTGGTTGGACGGACGCAGACGAAGATGGTTGTGCGGGCTGTGTGGGAGCGAGGTGGCGGAGCAGCCATATACACGTAGTTAATCTTTCTGTGCTGGTAGCAGAGTGGAGGGCTCACACGTTTGCGAGAATATTATGATTAAGATGTCGAGGCTTGTTTTGATCTTTGAAATTTTGTTCTAAATTTTTTAAGTTTTGGGGTTGAGTTGTTCTCTCCCGGGAATGTCATGCTTGGACAATGATGAAGACTATTATGACTGAAACCTAAAATTTTCAGTATGTAAAGTTGGTTTTTTTTAAAAGTTCTTTAATAAAAACAGTCACGCCAACAGGTTTTTAATTTTATGTAGACTACAGCAAAACCACTATACGATCACAATTGGCCACGTGAGAGGTTATGTCAACAATAAAGTAGCTTCTTCAGCTGATGCGCTACATATTTTGGTGCCGTGACCAGGATTTGTGGTCAACGACGGCAAAGTTACCTTCATTCAAGTATCAGCGAGACGCGTCACATTTTTGGTGCCATGACCAGGATGTAAGTAACTTCACATCTATCTTCATTCTGCGAGATGCGTCACATTTTGGTGCCGTGACCAGGATAAAGTTGGTTTTTTTTAAATAAGTTATTTATTAAAAACAGTCACGTCAACAGGTTTTTAATTTTATGTAGACTACAGCAAAACCACTATACGACCACATCTGGCCACGTGAGAGGTTATGTCAACAACAACGTAGCTTATTTCTTCAGCAGACGCGTCACATTTATGGTGCCGTGACCAGGATCGGCGTGAATAAGAGTAATGCTGGGACCTAGGGAAGCAGCAATGTCAACAACAGTGGATGCACGGCGTTGCGCAGCAACATTCCCGCGGTGGAGTAACAGCAGCAGCAGCAGCAGCAGCAGAAATTATTATGTTTTAATGTGCTACATGTTGAGAAGTGTCGTGAACAGGTAATCGGTGATTGGCAGCGTGTGAAGGTATGTGTCCTGCATTGTTGTTTGGTCTCCAAATTTATCCTGCACTGAGTGAAGATATTTTCAAATTTAAAAAATTATGTGTTTTGTTTTGACTGCAACGTGTATTTTAAATTTACTGGCGATTAGTATGTAAACTGTGAACATGGATTTAGCTGCATTAATTAAAGGTTTAATTGAGGAACAAACCAAGACTTTGGTTGGTGCGATTGAAGGGTTCAGTTCAAAGGTTGTAGCTTTTGAAGACAAGCTAGACACATTGCACAAAGAGGTAAAGAGTGAGGTAGTGCATTTAAAGGATCAGGTAGTTGACTCTATTGAGGTTTTTAATAATTCATCCAGAGTAGAAGAGTTAGGCCTAAGGGTAGAGGCGGAGATAGAGCTGCAGAATGTTGAGGAGAGTAAATTTTTGGTTGATATTGATGTTGAGAATGTTCCAAAAATTGTAGAAAATTTAAATGCTGTTGGTGAGGCCAATAATGTCTATAAGTGTGACTGTGTATTGCTGAGAGAAGGTCTTGCTAAACCAAATGTAATCGCCGTATATTTTGCACGTGGAAAATGAAAGTAAGATGGGAGTTGAAAAGGGCTTTTTGTTGGACTGATGGAGTACTTGTTGGATCAAAATTCAGGAGGGAATGTGAAAAGTGGGTGGTGCAAGTGTGGCACAGAGGTGAGGTGAAATTCAAGGGGTTTGAACAAGCAGGAAGGTGAAAGTGATTGTCAGTGGAGAGGAAAGTCGAGGAATGGAGTGTGGTGAGAGAGACACAAAAATGGGGGGGGGGGGGGGGGTGCAGTAATGGTGCAGGGGTAAGGTAAAATTTAAAGGTAACAAGTCCGCAAGAGAATGGCAAAATCGAAGGTTTTGTTTGTGCTATGGTATGTAATTTTGTGTTTTGGAGCATTTTTGTATTTTGATAATGTGTGATTTTTAGTCATATGTAACAGCAGAACTTACCTGGCTGTCGAGACGGAGTTGGTTGTACTTGTCTAGTCGTGGACGGAGTTGGTTGTGCAGGGCTTGTTGCCTAGTCACGGAGCAAGATGGTTATGTAGTACTGGTTGGACGGACGCAGACGAAGATGGTTGTATGGGCTGTGTGGGAGCGAGGTGGCGGAGCAGCCATATATACGTAGTTAATCTTTCTGTGCTGGTAGCAGAGTGGAGGGCTCGCACGTTTGCGAGAATATTATGATTAAGATGTCGTGGCTTGTTTTGATCTTTGAAATTTTGTTCTAAATTTTTAAAGTTTTGGGGTTGAGCTGTTCTCTCCCGGGAGCGTCAGGATTGGACAATGATGAAGACGATTATGATTGAAACCTAAAACTTTCAGTATGTGAAATACAGTAGTTTTTTTTACAAAGTTATTTAATAAAAACAGTCACGCCAACCGGTTTTTAATTTTATGTAGACTACAGCAAAACCACTATACGATCACAACTGGCCACATGAGAGATTATGTCAACAATAAAGTAGCTTATTTCTTCAGCTGACGCACTACATATTTTGGTGCCGTGACCAGGATTTGTGGTCAACGAGAGCAAAGTTAGCTTCATTCAAGTATCAGCGAGATGCGCCAGATTTATGGTGCCGTGACCAGGATTTGTGGTCAACGACGGCAAAGTTAGCTTCATTCAAGTATCAGCGAGACGCGTCACATTTATGGTGTCGTGACCAGGATTTGTGGTCAACGACAGCAAAGCTAGCTTCATTCTAGTATCAGCGAGACGCGTCACATCACAGCCATGCCCATTCCAGGCAAACCAAGACATGGCAGCAGCTGGCCATTACTTGGACCTGGCAATGGACGACTTGAAAAGAGGCGGAGCCTAGTAGTTACGGCGAGACTCGCCAGAGGCGCTACTAGTAACTGTGGGATACACGAACGTAAACAAACGTGTTTTCCAATGGACGAAGCAGAATAGTGAATGAGTTAGTATGGAAGAAATCATTGAATTACTTTAAAACTTTCGACAAGAGTAGTGGTTTTAGTTTGTAGGGAATTTGAGAAGTTGCAGGCTTTCCAAAGAAGGCTACTGTATGTTTGTGTCATTGTGTTACAAAGATGTGTGGACAACCAGAAGTGATAGTGCTGTTTTTTGATGACGTATTGTTACCCACGACGAAAGAAAAATTAGTGTGACAGAATGGTGTATTTTTCTAGTGAAGAAATGGATAACAAGTTTCACGTTACACACGCATACTATGCGTGTAAAGCAGGGTATGTATTTTGCAACTTACGGCAGCATTAAAAATGAACCACTCATTCAAAAACTTAACATGCATTGTGCTTTCGAGGTTAGGCCTACATCAGTGTCGCATACAAGTAAGTTGGTCATGCTTTTACTGCACATATTCATGTTTAGGTATGAGATAATAATTGTTAAATTCGTAAGGCATATTACACGTTCAAACAAATATTGTGGAGTGTAAATAGCAAATAAATATAGCATAGGTTAACGCCGTGTCCGACATGGCGATTTGCTAGTTTCTTAGTTTTGTGACATTTTATCATTAAATTTGGACGGCACTGTTTGTCTGTATCCTTTACATACAAATTGATAATGTACGTCATCCTTTTCAGATAGCCTACAAAGTTGGGTCGCATAATAATTTTGTCTACAAAATCTGCCAATTCGGACACGCAATAAGTAAAACAGTTGGAAGTCTTCACTTGGTATAGTAAAATTGCTTAAAATAAAATTCACAAGACAGTATATACAATAAAATACATTATCTGCATTTTCGACGAGTAAATTAATTCTTGGCAACAATATAATTAATTTCAAAAAGCATTCATGCCAAAATGTCAGTACAGTTACGCTGAAAACCATACGTACAACGTGAAAGTGTAGGGAATATTTAGTTACCCGCAATAACCTTCAACAATGTACAAAGTACAGTGTAACTTCATAAATACGACACTTGATAACAGCACCAAAAATCCTTGTAATTACGAAAACTCGTAACAAACGAGGACACATAAAAAAATGTCATACCAGATATTTTCATGAATTTTTAGAAGGGAATGAGACTTGTTAATTATGTAGAACTGTTAATATCTCTTCTATTAAACAGTAAACTGCGGCAAAGTATGACGGGCCGCTGGTTATGCAGAGCCCGCAGTATATCTGAAAGCCTGCGTGACAGTACTTTTCCGGGTCGTGTACATGTAGGAGGGGTTATCGTATCGTGGACGCGTGCACAGAGTGCGCGTCTGGCTCCATGTGTGACGTGTCCCATGCCCATCCCAAGCTTTCAGATATCCTGCAGCCACTGAGTAAGGACGTAAGGTGTAATTGCGTCGCTAGTAATTTGTAAGGTCTGGAGTTCACAATTTTCACAAGTTAGGCATTTGCTACAATCGCGGCTACGTGACCGTAATGAAATAACGGCACTTAACGGCGGCCATTTGAGGACGTAATTTGTGTTTAGTAGGCATCATACACACGTCTACTGTTATTAAATACGGTGATTGTAGTACAGGCTTTACCACGCAAAACTAAAAAAAGACAATGACCGACAGCAGCAGCCATGATGAAACCCAACAAATGTTTCATTGAAAAAACTGCAACTAAAATGTTTTAATGCAATGTTTACAAAATAGCTTGGGCCCATAAAAATTTTATTGACACCTTTGTTAAGCCTATAATAAACATTTAGCGACGTGACAAATTATGACCGTAATATCAAGCCAGCAGAAAAAAATATAACATACACAAGAGACATGACAGATCAACAAAATACACATTAGAAAATGTTCACTCACCCTTTCTTTGCCACGTAGGCCATTTTCGACTTCAGTAACTTATCTCGTGAAATGTAGAAATGTTTCCACTAATAATATTATTAACAACACGGCGGCTAATACATATAAGTTACGGTAAATTTACAACACACGCAAACACAAACTAAAACAAGACACGTAGCAGAGTTATTTACAAAAAAAAAACTATTTCCGAAAAAAACTGTCAAGGGTTGCTTGCTTCAGTTTTTCGCCACTATGTTTAACAACGAAGCTTTCCACTTGTTGGAAAGTGGCAAGATCTCCCACACTAGCGTTCGTTGACCTGTAAAAGTTGCCGAAGACGTCTAGGGCTTCCAACACAACTGCTTGAGACGGAGCTCGTGGAATGTCTTCATCTTCTTCTTCGTCATCAGAGCTGCCCTTGCTAGGGGTGGCCAGTTGGATAAACTCGTCATCTGTCATTTCACCACACACATGGACACCGTCGTCTGCAGCTACGAACTCGTTGAAAGTGCACGGCACTTCAACTTTGTTGGAAAGAAGGTTCCAACATTCGGGCTCTCGTGGCTCAACTGCCTGTTCTTGCAGGTCATCTACTTCCTCCTCCCCCTGGTGTTCCTGGGCGTCTGGGTTATCGCGGCGGAACCCCGCATGACAGAAACATTCGGCAATAGCTTCTGGCTGAATTTTTTCCCACGACACGGCAACAGCTCTGACGGCGTCTAAGATATTCCACTTTAGCAAAGGCTTGCCCAACGACACCTTCCTCAGCAACGAACTCACTAGCATGGTTTTGAAATTGTGTTTCAGAAACCGGAACACGCCTTGGTCGAGAGGTTGCAGTACACTTGTGCAATTTGGAGGCAAAAACACAAGTTCTACGTTCCTCAGGTTTACCTTCGGGTGGGCTGGGCAGTGATCTACAAAAAGTACTATCTTGCGATTTTTCACCCCCATCCGGGCGTCGAAGCAGTGAAGCCACTGCTTGAAAATTTCTGAAGTCATCCACGCTTTTTTATTTGCTGTGTAGGTGCACGGAATGTCACGAACACAGCGGAAGACACGAGGTTTCGCCGATTTCCCAATCACAAAGGGTTTCATCTTATCTGACCCTTCCATATTTGCGCAACACAGAACAGTCAGTCACTCTTTGCTTCTTTTCCCCCTTTACACTAGTCCTCCTTCGCAGCAAGAGTTTTGTCCAGCATTAAAATGTAAAATACTCCCGACTCATCGGCGTTGTAAATATCTTATTGTGACGTGCACTGGCACGTAGCACTTACTTGGCCTCTTATCATACAGTAATTTCAATTTTTTTTTGTCTTAAAATGTTTTTTTCTCTGTTTATAACAAATTAAGTAGGCCAACTTAATTTGTTATAAGGATGTATACGGCGGGATCCAACATATTAATTGGGGATGCAAATAGAGAAATTTACATTAAAATTTTCTTTTTAATTTTAAATTTAACTTTAAAGCAAGAGAAAAGTGTTTAATTTTACGTGTCAATTTTATCGGATTTATATCGTGTTTGGACTCATTTTAAAGCTAATTTAATTTCAAGAAACTTTTCTAAGTAAACTTTTCATATATTTTGCCTTGTTTGGATTATTTAAATTTCAAGTAGCCTCTTAGCTTGCTTCTCCTGGAATAGGATTTATGTGGCAGGCTAATCGTAGTTCGCTTGCTTGGAAGCACGTACAGAGAAGTGCTGGCTTTTAAAATTTCAAATAAGCTCTGAGCTAGCCTGTGCTTTGGACGGATTTATCTGGCAGGCAGGTCAGAGTTCACTCGCTTGGAGGCACGTACATGGACGTGCTGGAATGCGGGGGCTCTGCAGGGCGTTTCTCGATCAACGTGGGTGGTAGTGTCGGGTGCAAAACTCAGTGAAGGTGGTGATCCGCGACAGATTGATGACGCTGCACATCCTCATTTAATAAACCTAAGGAATATTTAGCTGGTATAATGGAATTAAACACTTCGTAAATTTATCAGTATCTATGTTACGTACAAATTTTAGGTTATATACGTCAGTTAACCAGCTTTCTAGGCAAGTTGGATCCTGATGTATCCCTCCGCCGCTCGGCCGAGTAAGTCAGAGTGTCCGCCCAGGAAAGTTAGTTGTGTTTCATCGGAGCTCGTGACCGGTCGCCGGAAGATGGCCAGCTAAGTTTTTCTTGTTTGTAATCGGTCAGTAGGAGTTGTGATCCATCGGAGCTAGGGAACGGTCTCCGGGAGATGGCCGGCTGAGTGTTGTTTAGTTGGGGCGTAATGGCGGCAGGAAGAGGACGTGTAAAACGTGGTAGAGGGGCTGTGAAGCCTACAGGACGGATTCGTTAGGAGAAATCAGTCTTTATTTGTTTCTCTTTTTGGCATACTGCCTTTTTATTTCTAGTAATGTAACCAGAAGTAGGTATTGATAACCGCGTAGTCGGAATTAGGGTAGATAAATTGCCGGACCAAGTACTACTACGGAGGGAAACGGCAAGTCGTAATCCGTAGATAGAAAAGTCACCTCAACGACATCATAACCTCCAAAATATATATAGATAACAACGAGACGGGAGGGGGAGATCCATTACATTATGGTTCGTACTGAATCGATATCTCGTGAAGGACCGGATACCAGTCGTTGACTGCAGCCTCACTCACGCCTCCAGATTCACCGGATATATTGTGCATGGCAATTCCCCGGCGGTTCTTGAAGCGGTGTAGCCAGCCTTCACTGCATTCGAAGTCATCGATTTTCATTTGTAAGGCAAACTCCGTGGTCTTGGCTTTAAGCATCAGTCTGCTGATAGGTAGGCCTGCTGCACGTTGTTGTCAAAACCACTCAAACGAAACTGTCTCCATCTCCGAGTGGTCTGCACCACGCAAAGTTTTGTTGCGCCCGGCAATATTTTCCTTTAGGACAGCATCCTAAATTTTCTCTTTGTTTTTTAGGATGGTAAACAGAGTTGAACTGCTGAGTCCATAGCGTCTACCAATTTCAGTCTTGCTTACACATCCTTTATCACACGCCTGGATTATTTCGAATTTTGTAGCAACGTCTATGGTCTTACGTTTGCCAGCATGAGTAATACCAGCCATTGTTGCAAACACGTTTTTTCTACCACGTGTTATGATAGTAAAAACTACAGCGATAATTGCACGCCGTACTTAAGGTCTACATCTAAATGTACTGAGCAAAAACAACAAACAAATAAAGAAGTTCAAATCAAATATGTATCAAGACGTGACCACAATAAACAATTACCGCAGACACTATCTAAAACAGCTGAGAGAGAGTTGTGTGCGACTCGAGCTAGATAAACAGCGAGCGTGGAAATGTAGGTTAGAGACAATGGGAGAGAGAAGGATGCTGCGAGCAGCGTTGCCGGATGTCGCGGCAAGCCGGCTAGTGCAGCGTTGCCACATCTGTCGTTCCCGTCCCGATACTCACTGCCGCGGGATAAAATAATGTTTTGTCACGCTGCGGTAATCAATCTAAATGTTATAAATGTCTACATTTAGCATTTTTACGGTAATTTCTTCTTTTTTTTTAAGGCAAATCACTCGTATCTACGAATGTGTGCATGAAAATACCAGTCGTAAATACCTAACATATTTACTTTAAATTGCATATACAAACTGACGGTGCATTGCAAATCACTCGTATTTATGAAGGCCTCGTTAAGGCCCATACTCGTAATTATGAAGTTATACTGTATGAATGGCATTTTTTTATAAACAATAAATTCACTTTACAGAAGTTTAAAGAGAAATTGTAGCATAGGCCTATTATTTTTGACATTTCTTATTTTGTGGAAAATTAATTATATACTAAATGTTGTATTTCTGTACATTTTTAACAGTTCAAAGTACTTGCTTTAGTATGAGTACTTACAGTCTCTTGGAAACGTTTTTCACATCAAGTACAGTAGGCTAACAATATTAACGTGTGTGTAACATTATTCCACGTACTGTATATCATATTTTACAGTACAAGGAATTAATGTAAACTGTATGCCTATTATAGACAGGCAAAGTATACCTCAGGTATACGAGTTAACAGCTTTTATTTACATTTAATAAGTACGCCTACATTGATTTGATTTGAAGAGAGAATTAATTTAAGTATAAAATGTGTTTGCAATTGTTTATGGTCTACATCTTAGACAAGTGTCACATAAGAAAGTATGCTAGTATGCTACGCACGTAGGCTTCTAACAACTGACGAGAAGCTTGTATTTAAAGTCTATAGTTAGTGCTTGAGAAGTGAATTATTATTTCAATATAACATTTTCCTACATCTGAACTAAGAATGGGTAACTTTAAAAAAGTCCTCGTGTATTAATTAATTAGTAAAATATGCATTTTAAAACACAGTTCAAAGATACATGAAATGTTAATAGAATGCTACAGCTTTTATAACAATGCGCAGGCATTTTACTTATTACTTTTATACTTCAATTTTCGGCTAAGTTGTTTAGAACTGTCGTGGTGACGTATAAGTAAATATACTTGTAACAGCATATTTTTTAAGAAATTTAAAACCACTGAGAAGTGTTCGGTAATCACTTTCAACTAAGTGTTTTGAGCACTTGCACATCGTCGGTGTTATGGGAGATAACCGATCATCCCGCCTAACCTTCGTTTTCCATTGCTTAAAATTTGTATAATCACGTGAAAATGCGTGAAATATTATTACTTCTGCAAAACAAGAACATTTGCATACTGAACCATCTTGCTTTACCGGCTATAAACACATGCCTAACCCACTGTTTCCCTTACGGCACAGTGAAAGGCATGGCTGGCGCGCTTCTGTTTCCCACAGTTCATCCCTTCCCCTCTTTTGTCACGTGACGTGGTGATGTCAGAGGGCTGGTACCTCAAGTCGTTCATTGTGCAACTAAATGTTGGCTTAGCCAGCAGCGCAGCATGAGCACGTGACTCATCCGTCTGAATTCCTACTGCCTTGTGCTACCATCCTCCCTCTTGCTACGACCTCATTCCTCCCCTTCTGACATCCACAAGAAAGGGAAAAGAAGCAAGCCAAGTCAAGATAACATCTATCACTGCCGACTATTCACCTCCCCTGTCTCCTCCTCTCCCCCCCGCTAACCAGTGGTAAAAAAAAGGTGAGCTGCAACAATTATTAGATAAATTACCAATGACATTAAATACTTTTCATTCAACACAAAGTGGACGACATTTTTCTATTACATTTAATTATGAAATCAAATACAGTATTAATGATGCCCATTCATCATATACAGTATTGCAGTGCGAATATTGTTTTTAATTTCAGTGGGTAAAAAGTTAACATTGCCTTATACGCCACAAAATATGGTACAAGAATCTATTGAAATAAACAGTGTAGAGTTTTTTATTAAACGACTGTAGAAAATGAGTATTGCTAGGCTTACTCTACCAACAATAAGCTAAGAAAACGAGATGAAAGTTGATACCTAAGTATTTTCAATGATAAAAATTGTATGTTTGTTAGCAGTGAATTGAATAACAACTACAGTATGCAACATCAAATACATGACGTCACCTTATCTACTTTCCTACAAACCCCCCCTCATCACTTATGATATTTATCAGAGATATCTTGGGTTATAAACACGTAGAAAAAACTATTCAAAAATTATTTTTAACTGATATTTTTAGTGCCTAAAAACATTTTTACTGTTTAATGGGCTTAAAAACATTGAATAATTTTTGCAAAAAAAAAAAAAAAAATTAACATTGAAGGGGATAATAATATTCCAGCATTTAACTGTTGCACATGAAAACATTTACTACCATAACATTAAATCTAAATGGGGAGATTGTCTAGCCCAGGGATCGGCAACGTGTCGATCGCGATCGACAGGTAGATCACGACAATATATTTAGTAGATCGTGAGCGTTTTTGAAAATCTATGAATTTTTCGACCCATTACGAAACATTGCAAGGCTCAAAAGAAATATTATACTAGAATAGGCCAAACCTCAGTTAGTTAACAGTTGAAAAACACATTGTTCACGAAAGATACAAATCATCCATAAAACGTAATGAGTATAAAGTAGTTGCTGTCCGTATAGTAAAACTTTTGAGTTATTTTACGTAACAATCTTTGTTACGTTCCTCCAAACAATAAACAAACACGGAACTCAGTTCAGGAGCGCAGCCATCTTGATCCTCAGCAATGTTAACCAATGTCACAGACATGCGGCTACATTAAATCGTTTGCTATGCACGCTAACATTAAGAAATTATGCTAGTAAAAAATCTATTTAGTGCGAAGTTTACAAATTGTATCTAGGAAGTAATAAAATTACTTGCATAACAAGATTTTTTTTAATGCAACGTGTTTAGAAAATTTTTGCGAGTGAAAATAAATAGGCCAACCTGCAATGATTAAAACGAAGAACGGAATAACAACATGTATTATTCACAAGATGTTTTTGTTTGTAAAATTGTATTGGACCAATACAATTGCCAAAATGTGTGTAATTACACAAAATGTGTGTAATTCTGGCAGGTGTGTGTAATTTTTGTGTGGTGATGCCTTTGTGTAATTTTAGTGTATTTTAGAAGTCTCCCCCAGTAGAAGAATATTTGTGTTAGTCTGTTTATCTCGTTCATCTCCAAATCAAAAGATATTATTTATTTATTTCTCTCGTATCTGTATATTATGCTGTATTTGTGTATATTCAAAGTGACATTTTCAACATTCAATAATTATCATTATTAAATGTTCAGGATCGCCGTTTTGATTCTGCAATTTTTATTTAAACTTAACAACATAGAGTGATTTAAAAATAATTCTCATCTCAGGAAGGCATTTTTATTTGATGACTAATATTGTATATTTGTGTTGGTAAAGGTGTGTGTATTTGGTGTACTTTTGCTTCAGCGTGTGTACAATTCTAATTTTCAGTTCTGGCAACACTGTCAGGTTGATATAACCTCAAACTTAAGCTTTCAGCTGTCCACACCGGCGCATACACGTATATTGTTTTCTGACGTTTATATGACATTTCTTGGCCTTGCAGCAACGTTTGTTATGATGTTTTAAGTCCTTTTTCGTAATTACATAAAGACATGGTGATAAAATAATCACTTGTGATGAGTGCTCCAAAGAAACAGAAGACTTACAATTTTCATGCGGAATGGGAGCATGACTTTTTCGTCACTGAAACAAATGGAAAATGCATTTGTTTATAGTGCAAAGCAAATACTGCCTTTGTAAAAAAGGGCAATGTTCAAAGACATTTTGAGACAGTACATGCGAACTTAAATAAAGAGTTTCTCCCAAACTCAGAACTGAGGCAAGAGAAAATTTAAAAAATGAAAAATATGTTGTCTTTACAACACATGTTTACAAAAGTGATAGATAAGAGCACAGCAGCTACAAGTGCTTCTTAAAGCATTTCCAATGTGTTAGTAAAACATAAGAAGCCATTTGAAGATGGGGAATTTGTTAAAGAAGCATTTCTTGAAGCAGGCAATGATCTGTTTGAAAATTTCAAAAAACAAAACTGAAATAACGGCTGCTATTCAGTCCCTGCAACTTTCAGCAAGAACTGTAACAAGAAGAGTTGAAAATATGTCAAATGATGTCATAGCTCAATTAAATAAAGATTTGAATGTGTGCTGTTATTTCTCTCTCCAATTGGATGAGTCGAATGATGCAACTGGTGTTGCTCAGTTGCCAATTTTTGCAAGACTTGTGTTCAGTGACTTCTCAGTCAAAGAAGAATTGTTGAAACTGATTCACTTGAAAGGCCATACTAGAGGTGAAGATATTTTTTTTTTTGCAGTGAAACAGTTTCTTATTTCTGACAAAATTCCAATTCACAAGCTTGTGAGCATTACCACTGATGGAGCACCTGCTATTGTTGGTTCAAATAATGGCTTCTTAGCTCAGTGCCGCAGAGATGAAAAGTTCCCGAAATTTTTGTCATGTCACTGCATCATACATCAGCAATCTCTGTGCGGAAAGTTTTTGAACATGAATGAAACCATGAGAGTGGTAGTGCAGGTAATCAACAAAATACGAGCCCATCCTCTCCAAAGACGACTCTTCAAGGATTTGCTGGATGAATTACAGTTGCAGTATGGAGAGCTACTTCTGCATTGTGAAGTGCGTTGGCTGAGTAAGGGCAAAGTTCTTCAGCAGTTCATTCAATTGTTACCTGCAATTACAGCAATTTTGAAGGACCAGGATAACTCCTTGGGAAATCATCTTGAAGATTCAAAGTGGCTTCATAATTTAGCTTTCCTAGTTGATCTTACAGAAAAACTAAATGATTTGAACATTAAACTTCAAGGGAAAGATAAGGAAATGGTTGAAATGATATCTGAAGTAGACACTTTCATTGAAAAACTTAGTTTTTGGGAGAAAAATCTAAGAGGAGGAGATCTAAGGTACTTTCCTACACTGAAAGCACAAGTAGAAAAACTAGAAATCCCGTATGAAAAAGAAGAACATTTAAAACTAATGTCTCTTTAGAAAAACAATTTTGATTGTAGATTTTCAGATTTCAAGAAAATTTCTGTGATATGTCAGTTTGTGTCTTTTCCATGGGCCAACCTGAATATTGAGGATTTGACCTCGACCATGGAGACGACGTTTAACACAAATAGAACAGCTGCAGAACTTGAAATCATTTCTTTGAGAAATGACTTAAGTGTGAAAAGTGTTGCAGAACCAAATATATGTTGGCAAGTCATTCCTCAAGAGAAATATCCAGCGCTGACTGATGTTGCTCTTTGAATTAGAGCCTTGTTTGCTTCAACGTACCTATGCGAGTCTTCATTTTCAAACATGAACTTCATAAAAAATAAATACCGAACAAGGCTAACTGATGAACATTTGGAATCATGCATTCGACTCTGTGTAACCAGCTACTCTCCAAACATCAAGGCCATTATCAAAGAACGTTCCTGCCAAGTTTCGCACTAAGAGAAGAGACTTATCAGTGTTACTGAAATTTTCAGTGTTTCATCTCAAACCAACAGATCGATTTTCAATCAGTTATTTATTAATTATATATTTATGTAACTATAAAACAATAAGTAGGCTATTTATAATCGTTAGAAATAAAACAAAAACAGATTGTATCTTATATGCACGTGAGATATACTGTACATTACAAGGAAACAGTAGATCATTTCAATTAGCGAGAACTTACTAGTAGATCACCAGAGTTTCCAGGTTGCCTACCCATGGTCTAGCCTAACAGCCTAACAGAAATTTAACAGAAATTTAAACTTGTGAATCCTTTTTCTTACACTTATCTAGGAAGTTGAAAGAAATATTTGTAAATTTTAGGAAATGCAAAAAGAGAGGAATTTATAAAGAAAGTAAATTATTGAATCAAGGGAAAGTATGAGTACAGTAAAACCTCTTTATAACAACCAATTTTATAACGACCACCTGTCTATAACGACCCGTTTTTGGGAAACCGTGATTTTTTATTTTTTTTTTTATTTCAAATTTCAAGGAAATCGGCAAAAAATCGGTTTTTGTGCGCTGTGTTGCGTTTCTAGTGGTGAGAACTGTACTCCACTCCACGCGGCAAGCGGTGTCTCATCCTTCCTCTCTCCAGCTGTAATGGTACTTTTATCTTCCTTTCCCCTCACGTGAATACCCGGCGCGCTCGGCATTCTCCACCTTTGTTCACATGCCAGTGTTCTCTCGCTTGCTGTTAGATACATTGCACGCTCTCTGTTTGCTCTATTATAACGACTTTATTGCGCGACTTTTGGATATCTCTTGGTGTTTTACGATTTATGACGACTTATTACGCTTTGATTTTCACAATTTCAATTTGGTTATTTTTTTGGTTTGAGTTTGTAAACGATTATTGATGACCCACGCTGTAGCGGGTCCTACTTCCGCTGCTACCGCTACTCGTAGTACGTCTACGTTGTTGTGTTGTTGGTTATCAGGACGTCTCTGTTCGTGGCGACAGCATGTAGTGGTGCCGCTTGTCTGCTCTGCGTCTTGCGTCTACGTCGAGTTGTTGTTATCTTGACGTTTATAATTGAGGTTATGATGTTCCTATTCGGGGCGGTCAGAATGTGACGGGTGCTTCTTCTATGTATGTTGTTTGTTTGTATAGATGTTGGACGCAACTCTCCT
>PNEQ01087964.1:0-34487 GCA_003012365.1 Medauroidea extradentata | reverse complement strand
GGGATAAGTTAATATATACAAGTAAAAAGTGGTGGGGGGCGTCAGTGTGTCGATGGAGCTCGTCCGGGTAAGACGTGACGGTAGTTGATTTAATTAAATAATTTTATATAAAAAGTTTTTTATTAAATAGTTTCTTATTAAAAAGTTTTTTACTAAAAACTTTTTTACTAAAAAGTTTTTTATTAAAAATAATTTTATTTATTAAATACGTGTGGGGTTATTATGGAATGCGAAATCGAAAAATTTTTGTAAGAAACACCAAGATGGCGGCCAGAAACAATATGGTGACCGGAAACAAAATGGAGGTAACATTTTTTTTTTCGGAATTTTTTAAAATTTTGAAATTTTTTTGGAAATTTTGAATTTTTGAAATTTTCGAAATTTTTGAAAATTTTGGTAATTTGACACTCAAGGTCAAGGTTAAAGGTCAAGGTCAAGGTCACTGTCATCCAACATGGCGGCCGGGGACGTGACGTCACAACATGGCGGGGGGCGCCTCACTTTGGGCGGGCGCCTCACTCCGGCTCCATGTGCCAGAACCGGCTAAATCATACTACTGTTATTTCCACTCTTCGCTACCTGCTGTGACCTTGATCGTTAGGTGTCGCGCTCGTGTGGCGAAGAGCCCGAGCTGGTAATTGTTCCAGCCCAATTTCTCAGCTTGATTCAGAACTCTTGAGAAACCAATCTCTAGCAAGTCGTTTGGTCTCAACTGCAGCCAGATGGTTCTGTCAGATCCGTCGGCGCTAACCATAATGTGTTCAGCCTCACATCTTGAAGCCGAAACTCAGAACGTTTCCAAAGTTGACGAAGCAATGTCCAGTTAGTTACTGCCGTCACTTTTAGTCATATCAGACCTGCCGCTTACCTGTTCTGCAACAGAAAAATTTCCAGTTCATACCTTCCGAAGTTGGTTGGTACATAACGAATCGCAAACTTAACTCTTTATTGAACTGAATCTGCATATGAATCTTACAACGAGAACACTAAAATATTAAACATCTACTTTCGGGCTTTCAGTGATCAATTTATTGTTTTGGGACATACGTGTCTGCCACCCACTATCTATTGTATTTATCTCTACTGTAAAATAACAGTAATCGTAGCTCACAAGTGTATGAGAAAATATTCCCTGACATATTAGGAAGAATGTGCTTTCCCATACTTACTATACACAGTTATGGTACGTAAGTTTTTTTGGGACATGTATCAGAAATGTAGTAGGGAAAGCTACCAAGAGAGTGTGCGTTTCTACGCACGAAATTCAACGTTATTAGACGTATCACTTCGTATATATGCCCCACTTTCGGAATTTCCCACTATTTTACGATGATACTTTTTGTAATCCTGTGTGAAAATTCCAAGGTTTTATATTATAACTCTAGTGTGCCATAAATGTTACAACAGAATTTTTAAGCCTGCAATCTCGTACACAAATAGTTTAGTTTTATTAAAATGAAATATAATTATTCCAAGCTTAAGTTTGTCTAGTAAAATACAAACATAAGACTGCATTTATCTATTAATTTATTTAATTAGTTTACAAAAATAAATATTAAA
Organism: Medauroidea extradentata; assembly: GCA_003012365.1. NCBI lineage: Eukaryota > Metazoa > Arthropoda > Insecta > Phasmatodea > Phasmatidae > Medauroidea > Medauroidea extradentata. The sequence goes on along the minus strand of PNEQ01087964.1, from coordinate 32,927 downwards.
TATCACATAAAATCCAGTAAAACCTTTTTGTTACGTGCTAAGATTTAACAAAGCGGTTAATATTTTGCATACCGTTAAAATCTTTGCATTTTCAAAAAAAAAAAAAAAAATAAACTCAGATTAGATGGCAAAAGGGCTTGGCGCTCATGTCGAGTGAGCCTGACACGAAATACCCTGTCTTCGTTGAGATGACCAACTTTTAAGGTGTCTTGACGTGTATCTACAATCAGTGTGTCATTAACAATAGCTGGCTCTCGATGAATTGCCCCTTACATGTTCGTTTGCACAGCTGTTTTGTAGCGCAGTTGGTAAGTTACGTATTTCGCACCTATAACAACAATAGTAGCGGACTCGAATCTTCTACGAGTACGCCGTTCTTCGCGTTGCTAAGTAAGGTAATTTTTTCTTCTATTAAAGGAACCATACATTACACGCCATTGACTTTTCCCTTGCACAGTCGAGTAATTTTCCCTTGCATGTACGGTGTTGTCTTGTTCACCTGCAAAGTAAGTTTTACTTAAGTTTATATTTTTTTCAGTATTTAACTAAAACACCGCTGCATTCGGAATTATTGCAGCGTAGTTACGTTGTTATCTTTAAAATATTATTAGGGATTGTAAACTTTACATATTACGAGGGCATGCATATCTGCGACTGTTAGAACACTTAATTGATACAAAACACTAAAACAGAGGCGAGGTATGGAGAGTTTATTAATTGAAACTACAGCATTTCAAGGACCTGACTGCCTGAAGATATTCGACATTGTTGCGTGAAATTATGAAATGGCCAGACCTGAATTCTAACCCTAATGTAATTTATAGAATGCCTGGTGAAGTATTAGTTGTAAACAGCATTCACCTCAGTGCACTAGTTCTGTGTCGATACAGTTTTCAAACTATATCTGTGCTAGAGATACGCGTAATCAGGCCACATCTGGCTGATAATAAACTCCAGCTGGAAAGCGCGACACTAGTTAAGAGGACGGGTACTCAGCGATATCATATAGTCCACATAGGGTGCTGCTACTTTAATACCGTTGTTTACTTTACAGAGACAGGTAGGACGTTATCATAGACACGGAAGTCGGTCGCCTCTGTACATAAATAGCATTTAGGACAACTAGCACGAATACAGCGAGAACTTCTCCAAGCGGAACTTGTAAATAAAGGACAAAACAATCTGTAGGAAGATAAATAATTGTTTTTATTTTTCCACTCGATATTTTGGCATATGAGAAATGTGGAGTGGGTGTTTAACGTTTCCCTGTTACGTACATGAAGGCAACTGGTCTTCCTCATTTCAGTGGGATGCGCACCGCTTGTCTGTGACTCACTGGCCACGAGTGATGGACCATGGCGGGACCTCAGTCCGAGCAGTCATCGGTGCGGAACGTGTCGCCTCAGCGAACACGGTCGTCCAGGACCTTTATATACAAGCTAAAAAAATAACGCAGCACTCTGATGAACCTTTTCTCTGGCCATCACAGTCTCTCTTTATTTTAGAATGTGCAGCAACGCTGTTGCGCTCCGCCTGCTTTGCTGGGAAACTTGAATTACTGGCGGATGCAGGAAAAATTATTTAGCTGATTAATCAGAGGACTAAATAGCTCAAGTTTTACTTTTTTACTAGGGTCAATTTGTTGGTAGCTGTATTTTCTTAAGTACGAATTGGTTCTCAGATTAATTCGGCCAGTTCATTGTTCGTGTAATCTAATCACTTTAATTAACACAAAATAATTTCAGTCTCTCCCAACACGATATTTACTCTCGTTTCCCCCCCTCTGTCTTTTTAATTGTTGGCACAACGAGTGGCCTTTAAAATTTGTGGTGTAGCATTTAAGTATGTACTGCATAAGTTCGTAGTGAATTTCAGGAAGTTAAGAAACTGGTGCTAGTATTGCGGAGGAAGTCTGAATAAATACAAAGCCGTGATCTACGAAGACAGAGTACCTTTATTCCCTTATATTTGAAGGTGCGAATCAGTGTGTATATTAGGACCTGTCTATATTTCGTGTGGGCTGAACGTAGTAACTACACTCATTATACATTAATTCTGAAACATGCCACTCGAACCAGTATTTTGAACAGCATGGGCCCGAATACCTGGTGACTGTAAAAGACGTAATCCTGTTGAAATATAGCATCGTTTTGAATCCGATGGTATACTGGAAATGTACACTAAACAGTGCATTAACGACCTGTAGTCAATTGACATGTATGGGTGAATGATCACGCGGAATCCATCCCACGTGAACACACACTTGATAGCAGCGTGGAGCCACCACTAGCCAGAATGACGCCTTGTCAACAATTACGGATTTCGTGACGTCTTGGGACTCGAACCCTGCCATAAGCTCGAAACAGTTGAAACCGTGACTTATCTTCCCATACCACACGAGGCCAGTCTTCCGAGATCCAGCGAGTGTTGTTACGAGCCAATAGGAGGTTCTGTCCCTTCAAAGTGCAGCTTGCACGGACTGAATTATTATAACACTGATATCCACGATATTATTAGAACATGTAACGTGGCCGGCGTAGTTGTTACCGATCCACGCAAGTTTAAAGCGTGACTAAGGTTAATTCTACTACAGGTTAGAAAGATCAATGTTATAAGTTTGGCACAGGGAAAATTTCTGCCACTTGAGCGCTGGTATCGCTAATGCACCAAACTGACCAATCACAGAGCTTTCCTGAATTTTAAGTTTCATTAAGTTGACTATTTAAAAGGCGAAATTGGTTTCTTTTCACTTGAAAATTAAATTAAATGACAAATATAATTTCCAAGTTCATTTAAATTTAATTTTAATACGGTTTCGTATTTATCTGGTCTCTTAGCGATCGAAGCGAAACTAGTGGCAGAAATTTTCCCTGGTGCCAAGCTCTCCCATAAGAAAACTTATTTTCTTTCTAACCTGTAGTAGAATTAACCTTAGTGTGACCTATGGTCGGTTTTTTGCCAACTTTCTGAGCAAAAATTTTTTTCTAGTAACGTATATCTGAAGAACAATCTTTGACGCCGAAATCTCGTACATTTAATTGCGGCGCAAGAGATCACGCTTAACAAGTGCATCATTTTGGATAAATGTTTACTAATCAAGTTGGCAAATATAATTATCAAGAATTGTTGTTTTATAGTTTTTCTATACTGACTTTCAAGAAAGTGTAGATCTCAATTGTATAACTCAGCACTTAATTTATCAACCACGCCCTCTTACGGACAGTGCCTACCTCAGAGCCCAGGCGCGAACAAAGACAGGGATATACATGTTAGACTATATTAGATGCGGCTCCGTACGTATCGAACCTATAGAGGTATTTCTTCGCTCCACATTGTTAAATGATCTTAGGGGCGTTTTTTTAAAATACTCTTGAGAATTATAATAAAATAAGTGCAACTCATTGTTTCATCTAGACACGCCAGTGCTATCGTCTGCTTGAGAGAAACTGGAATAAAATAAGTGTAATTTTACATGTAAACAAATTAGGAACGTAAATTAAATTTAACGTCATCCATTGTGAATCGGACATGGCTATAAACAAATTTGTAAAAATGCAAACAAAAAATAAGATACACATAAGCATGCATGTTGTATTTTGGGTTTCCAAGTTTTACTGTTCAATAGCTGACGGATGATACTAGTCAGTGTGTTTTATCGCATTTTCCGTGAAAGTAAAACTGCCAGACTTGGTTGTTTAGCCTACGGTCAAAATATTTTACGTACATACGATACGTGCGTTAGGGTCAGTGCAGACGTCGAACATGTTAATAACAGTTGTTTTTTGATGAAACTTGATTGTAAATTATAGAATTTTGTGACGTAATTTGTTTAGTTGCTGTACATTGTAAGATAACAAAAATTATATACAATGATAAGGGTAAGAAGTCGGATAAGGCAGCGACACTTATGCGTTGGTCTAAAGACATTACTGCACATAGACGCCGCGTTTTACTGCAGTCCTATCACATGTTTTTAATGAGACAAATAATAGGTAAAATGACCAGAAATGTAATTTTGGGTCTTCGGCGCTCAGTCCCCTTCAGGCAAAGGTAAAGAATACATTCTGGCATCTATAATTGAGTTCTTTGGCCTTCGACTCGTGCATTCATATATAGGCTGTTCGGGATAACGTGAGCACTCAATAAAGCCCTGCTAAAGTTCTGTTTATAGCTATTTCGTATCTTTCCGCGCGTAACGGCTAACGACGGAATATTTATAACCTCACTGGTCACGTCACTTGATGGTTGATTGTACAGTTAGTAAAAATCCATAGAGTTTGTTAAAAAAAAGTTTTATTAATTATATAAAATACAATAATGTGTATTTTTGTTGCTTTTATTTGAATATTTTTGAGTTTAAATAAGAAAATACACGGAACTATTAGTGAATAATTTCGCTGCCAACCATACAAGCAAAACAACTAGAGTTAATATTCAATTATTTGCAGCAACAGCTAGTGATATTTTTCACAAAGGTGAAATTTATTTTGTGCTTACTTTATCCCGAATGACGTATAGTAATGTTGTATCATTGGTTGAAAGTCCTTCGGGGCGTGAGAGACAAACTGCTGGTCAACAGCAGAAGTCAGTTGAGCACATAACTGAAGAAAAGTCCAGTTTACTGTCACATACTAAAACGAAAGTATCTGCCATAGCTCGGCGACCAACTTGACAGACGTGGAGTCTTCTTACTTGTGGAGCGACGTACACAGGTGAAGACGCCGCGCTGTCAGAATGTATGAGGCAAGGGGCGCTGTGCCTGGTTGCGTCACGCCGCGCCGCCAGCGAGCGAGCCAGCCAAATACGGGCGGTCTGTTTCCAGGACAAGGTCTGCACGCTCCTGCGGCGACCGACCTGACAGGAACACCAACCTCTATTATTGTTGCCACCGTCGTAAACACTCTGCAAGCCCTCGCAATGGGGACACCTGCCGCCCCAGCTCCTCCCACAGATCACGTCACGCTCCGCCTTTAAATAATACCTAACCTCTTCTTCTTGGCCTGGCTTCTAGTAGCCACACTATGTCACCCAAGTATGCATACTAAACATATACCTGTTACCGAGCGAGGTGGAACAGTGGTAAAACACTTACCTCGCATTCGGGAGGACTCGGGTTCAATCCCTGGCTTCAGGCATCTGCTTTACAGAGTTTCCCGAAATCACTGCAGGCGAATGCTGGGATGGTTCCTTAGAACAAGCCCCGCCCAACTCCTAACCCCACTCCCCCGTGTTCCTCTACCAAAACTTTCAGCTATCCGAGGGCATGTCAAACGTCCAATAAATAAATGAATATTTAGTATTTGGTTTTCACTAAACAAAGGGAGCTTGCTAAGTAATAAATACACCACGGCGTTTCATTCGAACCGTACTAAGGTATTCGTTGTTAAATCATCCATCAGAACACGGCTTTAATTAAACAGCAACACTTCGCTGGCATATCTTTAACAGCTCTGGCAATGAATCACGAAATATTTGAGATCGTTGGCGGATGAAATTAATTTTCATTGATTTCGTCTCTTTACAAAACAATTGTAATAATTTACACGTAGTTAACGTATTTGTCATTTTGGAAATTTTCCATTAGAACTTAATTGGCACGTGTATGTACATTTGCCAGTTTTTAAACGAGTTTTTGTATTCATTACATAGTATTAAAACATTTTTTTTTACTGTCAGAGTTTTTTTCTCATGCGTAATAACGACGCCTTCAGGTGGAGGTAAATTGCGCGTTCTTGCCCTAGAAGTGCAAAGCGGTAATGATGACACAGCTCGCACATCACAAGTCTCCCACTAGCCTCTAGTTGCAAGCCATTCAACTGGCTTGCTGTCTTCTCGTCGACAACTGGCCTCTATGCGACATTCAGTGCTGACCCTATACTTTTATGTCATAATATTAAATATGAAGTTGTATTGTACACGCCTGTGCATTTTAAAATATTCTGCGCCTAGATTCTCCTACCTAGAAAGGACAGCAAAAACACACAGTTCCTCCTTTTTTGAAAGCATAAAAAATGAATTTTGGTGATAAATCAAGGACCTGATATGGGTACGTATGTAACGGTGCCTGGCTGGTATTCTTAAGCGGACATAACTTATTCACGCGGAGTAGTTTTCAAATAAAATTGTAACGACTGAAGTTCTGCACCCTGCTCGTTGGCCTGGGCAGGCGACCACCTTAAGGAGGAAGTTTCCTAGATTTGATATCATGTTTGTTTACTTGTACCTAATTGTTATGACTTAATTTTGAATTTCAGAACCAGTAGTTACATAAAGCATTACTTGCCATCAATTTTTAAGCTTAAGTGGGCTGACTCTTATCTATATTTATATTTCTGCTGGAATAAGTAAATAATCAATTTACCTCCAGTTACGATCACAAGGATCAAAATAGTTAAGCTATGTAAACATATATGAGTTCAAACAATTCTGTAACATATACTATGTTTTCTATAGGTGATTCAGGATAAAGTGAACATTCAAAAAAGCCCTGTTAAAGTTTTATTTCCAGCCAATTCGTATCTTTCCGTGCGTAACGTCTAACGACGTCTTGACACTTCACATATTGTTTGCCCGTGTGAGATAAATTGTGCAGTGAGTCGATACAGTTTTATAAAAAAAAATATTAATTACATAATAAACAATTACGTCGATTTCGGATTTATTTTGGTTTTGTATTATTGTATTTAAATAGGAAAACATACGGAACTATATTGCATAACTTCGCTGCCAACCATGCAAGCAGTACGGCAACTGTAGTTATTGTTGAATTATGTGCAGTAACGGCTAGAGATATTTTCCAAGGTTAAATTTTTAGTGCTCACTGTAACCCGAATGACCTATACTTATTTTCCTTTTTAAATAATTAACATTTTATAAATGTATGGAGAAATGTAATTAGATTCACGCGTATGGGAACTTTGCCCTTAAATATACAGACTCTGGGCTACCCAGTTGTAAAGCAGCCGCACCTACCACAAGTCTCATGTCGTTGCCGCCTTTCTGCCGTGACTCATGTGTGACGTCACTGGTGACTTTGCTCGTGTGCTCAACTACTATCGCGATGCGCTATCACCCGCGCAATCTCTGTACGCCTGCTGAAAGCGCCCTCACTTGTTAAGTCTGTCGCTAAAGGAAAACATGTGACAACTCGCTGTCCCTACGACCCAAATACATAACTAGCAGAGCAGTTCAAGGCCGGCACAGTTGTACTGTTCAGTTTCACAGTTTTATCACGAGTCTCCGGGAGATATTTGAAACGAAGGCAGTTGGTCGCCGCATCACTAAGTTAAACGTGACTTTTTTTAACGCGGTTTAAATGTATGTCAGTGTAAATTGTTGAGACTAAATGTTCGAAGTTGGTTTTTAAGGGGGCGGAGTTGCGTTTTAAATTTGCGTTTTTTTTTTTATTTATACGTACACTTGAGTTTTATTGTTTATATGGGCTGGAGGTGTAGTAGGAGAAGTAGGAGTGAAAATGTTTCCAAAATGCATATTTTCCAATTTAGTTAAAAACCGTTTCTTTATAACGGCATATCTATAAAGTCTAGTTCATCTGAAAGTGTGGCAGCGAAGGTTCATATATTCACAATACCCTAGGAAGGAGCAACAACGAAAGAAACGGGAATGTAAATAGAATAACTAAGAGTGCTCACCGTTATTTATGTGAATAAAATACCGCCTCTCTTAAGGGTTTTTTTGTCGTCCTCCTCGTTGAAACATAGTGTTATGTGCTATTTATGTTAAGTACATTACCGTATTATTTAATAAGTTTGGCATAGCATGAATATGAATGTCTTGTTTCTTCACCGTTCTGCCCTTGTGCGTATATTTTCAACTTCTGGGACTCTGCCTATCAAGCTAGCAGTCATGCAGTCTTAATAGGGAATGATTGTTAGTAAAAATACTTATCAGTGACCAGTTTAAATACGTTCTCTTTCGAACAAGAATTATTTTACATGAGATTTCTTTCAAGAATACTACCATAAATATATTTATAGTAGAAAATGTGTATCGGCTAATGAATATTTCGTGAAATACAAATTGAAACATTAATTGCATCTGCTTATATGTACAAAATAAAAAAAAATATCATTGTTGCTTTAATGTGACAGTACTCATTTATGAATTCCAAATAGCGTACACTATTATCGAAACAGGTATATTTAGAAGTAATTTATTTACATTGATTAATGACTCCCCTATGTAATATCCGTAGTAGCTGCAAGTTTGATAGGCGGTGACACTCGTGTCAAAAAACAGTTATCTGATTTCAAATTGTTCGTTCATAATAAGTGACAAATGAATATGTTTCTTAAAAAATTAATTCAGCAAAATCTAAATTTCATATATCTACAATTGGAAAAGTGTTTTATTGTGGCTAGAGTGTTATGAACAGACTCTCCCTAGAAATTGATCGCTAGTGTATAATATCAAATTATAAAAGTGGTTTAGCGAATTGTATCATGTTTAGGACCGAGTTCTATTTCAGTGCATTGTGTCCTTGATTACTTGTCCTAGCCCTTGCTCCCTTCATGAAGTAGTGCGTATTTTATCAGTTCGGATCTAGGACTCTAGAAGGTAAAAGTGGCTCGTTCTCTTTGCTGGGTGGGACATTCCCTTGCTGTGAATACGAAATGCAGTGTGATATCACCATCGAGATATACTTTCTAACGGCTTGAAGCCTGGTGAGGGCCCTTAGGCGGCCGAACCTAACACACCCTTTAAAAGCAGCTTGCCTCGTGTGTTTGAGATTTTTAAGGCTTGATTATTTCAGTATGTAGGCTACTTTAGATAGTGTAAATGGTTTCGTTCGACTCATCCGTTTTATTTTTAATTGAATGTCAAGTTTAGTTGCAAACAAATTATACTGAGGAAGGCAGAAGGGGCAGGATATGTACGTAGACGCAGCTGGTATGTTGAAGACGAGGCGGTCAGGCGGACAGAGGAATACACGGTGTAGTGTAACAATGTTCGTTATGGAAGCAGCTAGCGATGTGGAAGGATGGGTGTCGTGTTGGTCGCTTTGACCAGACATGGCCCGCACTGCAGTGTTATCTGCAGGGCTGGGGCAGCCCGCTGAAGGGCTAATGAGGTCGCGCGGTGAACAAGGCTGCGCTGTGTCTCGTCACTTTCCCCGCCCCGCCTCTCCACGCCGGGATCGATGAGTCGCCCCTCCCCCGCCCTGGGGCTCTCACTTTCCTCCCGGTCTAGACGAGCCGGGTGAGAGAGGGGTGGTCCGGCGATCGATGCTCGCCCGGGGAGAGTCTGCTCTCGCTGGTGCCCGGCCGCTGCGTGCGACCTTCCGCCGTCCTCGCCTCCCCCCCACGAGCCCGCCTGCGCAACTGGGTCACTGGCCGACACGGCGGTGACCCCATTCCGACCTGCCCTGTCCTCCACCCTCGCCGCTTGACCCGGGACAAGCCCTCTGCCCTTCACACCCTTCCCTGGCCTCGAAGCCCAGATTTCCGTCCTCCCGTCCCTCTTTTCCGGTGAGATTCCACAAGCCCTTCATGCACGACGTGTGGTGTAACGTGCAGGCTGTCCCATCCGTCGAGTGTGACCACGCCCTTTGGTCAACCTTCTACTGTAGTTGTGTCCGTACAAGGTTAAGACAAGATGAGGAGGCTCTACTGAAGAAGTATTCCTTCTCAACGTCGATACTTGTCAGTGTTTGAAATCATTTAAAATCCGTGCCGTAACTCTTAACAGACAAATACTTCCCTGCAGTGAAACCTCACGTTTTGCTTAGGAAACTGAAACACAGAAATGCACTTTGTAATAGTTGTTTTTCAGTTTATTGATCCTAGAAACGGTTCGAAAGGGAAACCTTTAAATTTTGAACAATTTGCCCCATGTGTGTGGGTGTGCCTACATACAACTTCTGTCGTGGCTTAAGAGTGCGTGGTAAATAAATAAACGCTGAAAACTACAATTGATTCCTGCGGTTTTTTTCGACGCCAATATGGATAAAATACTCAATGAAATTCCTAGATAATGATATTTGCCAACTTGATGAGTAAATATTTATCCAGAATTACTAATTCGTTACGCGTGATCTCTCGCGTCGCAGTTAAATGCACAAGGTTCCGGCGTCAGAGATTGTGCCTCAGAAGTTCGTAACACTGGAAACAATTGTGTTTAAATCGTTGACTAAAACTGTTGTCTAGGATTGCTATTGTTTAATTGTCGCATATTGGCTTCAAGAAACCTACAGTTATAGATTAATGTTTTTAGCGTTGAATTATGTACCACGCCCTCTTAATCGTGACAAACGTACCTTGTTATGCAGACACTGTTTACTCAGGCTTGTATGTAGTGAAATGGAACAGGTTTTGAGATTAGGTTTGTGGTTGGTCAGTATTTGATATGTCTACAGCTTTTTTTTTTTATAAATAACTTAAACTGCATCAAATCGTGCAGCATTAAGGCGTGGTACATAAATTAGCGTTAAAACGCTTACTGAAGTATCCATGTTTTTGGAAGATAGCATAAAGAAAAACTTAGATAAGAGAAATACTATGTAACAGTTTTTGGTTACTTTATGTAAATTATTTTGCCACAGTTATGCATTCGTTCAACGTAATCACTTGCTCAGTCAATGTACGGGATTGGGGCCCATAAATACGTAACTTGGGAAAAATTTCTACTTAATGAAGTTGGCAAATCCGTTGTCTAGGATATTTATTTTATTTGTTTGTTCATTGAACTGATCCCCCCCCCCCCCAACCGCATTAACTTGTAAGTTTTACCGCAGCGATCATCTTTAAGTGATACAGAACTCATCTACGTTGGTATTTAGATTTATTATAGTTTTGAAATTCCATCAACTTTGTAAATAGTATCTCCCTCTGAAAACAGAAAAAAAGTATATATATATATATTCCCTTGTTGAATTTATGTAGACACTGAATAACAATTTTACGTTGTATAAAATTGTGGACCAGTGAGTTGTTTGGCCAAGTGAAAAGTAGGGGGGGGGGGGGAGTTAAAGATTTTATACCATATCTTCCAAAACACCGACGTAAATTAATTTTAAAAAATTTGCATGCAAACACTAGTCGATAGTCTGCCTGAATCAAGGACATCAGTTAGATACGTCTACAGTTATATTCTAAGCGGCGGTCTGATTATATAGACTATTGCATGCCGTATCTGCTGAATAATTGTACCAACGTAGCTCGGTACGATATAGCTGTACCTGCTACATGCATTAAATACATAACTGATAACCTCTTTAACGCGTCGTTTTGGACGATATGAAATATCGTATCTAGGTTGCTTCTCTGCCACTATTCACTACATTTAACTAGCAAGCACCTATATGGAAAGCATCAAATTATGTTCTTAGTTAAATTTTAACGCTATTTACTTACTTAAGCCTATCTTTGTGTGTTGAAGTTATTCCGCTGTAAGCAAATTTTGTTTCATTACATTTGCAAATATTTGCCTTTTGATAAAGAAGCGCCACCAAGTTACATATTACGTACTATGTAATTGTTCATCACACAGTTTGACGAAAATCTCTTATTTTATTTTATTGGATATGTTTATCGGAAAGTATGTTTCTTGGTAACTTTTTCACTAATTTCTTGTTTAATTATCAGTAACGGTACCGTATCTCATATAAAAATATGCTAATAATAGCGAAGTTTATCGTGTAGTTATCAAGTTATTGTCTCAATATGTATTTTTTTTTAGTTAGTAAGTTGTAGCTATACATTTTGAACCAGCGTGGCTGTTTGTTACGGCATTAAAGAAAGGAAAAAGTGTAAAAACTGTTTTTTAGGGTTTCGGCGCTGAGTCTCCGGAAGGTAAATGAGAAAAGAGAATCGGTAGTTTCTGTAGTTTAATCCTTTGGCTTTGCGTGCTATTGGACTACAACAAGCGCGATCGAGACCTGGAAGCAGGCGAGCTCTAAGGCCGACTATTCCACGCTTACAACATGCCTCCTCGCCTCTAAGCACAAGACGCCCAACTGGCGTCTCTCTTACCCTGGAACACCACATCGCGAGAAGAGTGCGGCGGCGGGAGTGCCGGAGGAAAGTATGGCTGTACATTCGTGTGCAGGACTGACGAGAATGTTGGACTGGAGCGAGGAAAATCTAGGAGTGATATTAATGAATAGTACCAAGAACGAAACGTTTCACGCGTTAGTGATTGACGTAATTGTAAAACATCAATTTGTGACAGATATTAGCTAACACGTGGTGTAGTTCAAGATAATCAAATATTGTGAATATTAAGTATAAATTGTGAGTAAAAGGGGAAATACGTTTCGTGGTTGCCATTATTTTATTGGTTTAGTAATAAATAAAGACGTTTAATCCAGCACTCATATTTCACTTTTTAAAGTAAGTAATATCTATTTGAGTCTGACAACTTCGAGGATACAGTTTTATAACAATAATGAAGAGCTGCTACTGTATGTGCTCATTGTTATGGAAAGTTAATTGGGCTTTACCCCTCGTCGACAGCGAGGTCATTCGAGACGATGACATAGAACTTGGTGCAATGACGTGAGCTGGGAGAGGAGTCGGCCATAGACTTTGTTAAGATGGCGTGGTACAGAATTCAACGCTAAATGCATTAATATATAAAATGTAGGTTTCTTGAAGCCAATTTGCGAAAATTAAACAATAGCAATCCTAGACAATAGTTTCAGCCAACGTTTTAAACAAAATTGTTTCCAGTGTTACGAACTTCTGAGGCATAATCTCTGACGCCGGAATCTCGTGCATTTAACTGCGGCGCAAGAGATAACGCGTAACGAATGAGTAATTCTGGATAAATATTTACTTATTAAGTTGGCAAATACCATTATCTATTATTGTCATGGAGTATTTTATCCATATTAGCTTCGTCAATTAATGTTTTCACCGTTGATTTACCTACCACACAGTCTTATGGAACCATCCTTCCATTCGTCTGGAACAATTTCAGGAAACCACGGAAAATCGAAATTATAATAGTCGGAGGTAGATCGAACTCGGGTCCTCCCGAAGATGAGGTGAACGTGTTACCGTTGCGCCACCTCGCTCGGTCTCGTTGTTATGTGAGTCACACATTTCTACACGTAACTGGTTGTTGAAGAGTTACGTAAGTAAGTTGTGATGCCATATTTCACAGGGGAAAATGTGTAATATTGATCCGAGCAGGGGCGAAAGAACCAACCCGGAGCGAAGGGGGACAGTTACTGCAGATATATTTTTGGAATACCGTGATATTGCTATTTATAATGAGAATGGTCGCCTGTTTTTTCCTCCGAAATGTATAGGTACATGTTAGACTTCTAAATTCTGTATGTATCTCTTTACCTGTTGGCTGCGTGTCTTTTAGTGAAGACGCCGTCGAGTTCAAACTACAGTTTCACGTTGTTAGGTCAAGTGGTTTGAGCTGTGCTTGGAAATATCAGTCAGTCTTACCTATCATTAGGGCCCGGTAGTTTTCGCGAAAAGATTTTTGCCCTACTTTGTTTCAGTGTTTTAACGTGCACACCTGCAGCTCAACTTCGTAATTATTGGCAGAGTGTATTTGTGCAGAGTCATTATTCATTCGACTGTGCCAATCAGTGCATGGATAACTGTGACACAACACGTCTGTGATTTGCGGGTTTAACCTCCAGACGTTGTATGTTACGGCATCCAATCACTGACCACAAAGCAGAGATACAGGTGCGCACATAAGGCACTGAAACAACGTACTGCAAAAATCTTTTCGCGAAAACTACCGGGCCCTACCTATCATACATAGAGATGGTTGAAGATGGCCGCCTGCCCAGCCGCCGTGTAGTGTACACAGCTTCGGCTGTTACCAGATACTGTAACTTGAAAACTGGTCATCGCACATGAGTATGTCTGGCACGTGTGTGTACCCATGTCAAGTTCACCACTACTAATTAAAGCATATTTTATAGCGGCCAGTCTCACACATGCGCGTTGTCGCGAGAAGTTTGCACGCCAGTTCAGTGAGGCTACAGAAAGGTGTGATTCTCGTGCTGTGTCTGCCTAAACCCAGACGACCATCTGAAGAAAGACTTCGTTTCCCATATTGGAGTAGTGAGGGTGTGGTTGAGAGCCGGATGCTCATTGCTCAGTAGCCCGCGGTCTGATGCTCGGGAGTGGATGTAGGGTGGAGAGGGGTGTGGTGGGAGTGTTTGCGCAAACCAGGCGACGTCACGTGCCGTGTGTCAACAGGCGCGCGTCGTGCTAGGTAAACGCTTCAGAACTCCGCTGTCGTTGCCACACGCCAGTATGTGGCGCGTCCTTTCCTTCCTTGTTGGACAACCTGCCGCGGAGAAGTATATGATCTGCCCCATAATCATGATCTGCTCTCTAAACCCTTCATGTGGCGTACAAACATAACCCGAGTCAAATTTTCACACGTCCCCATAAGTCACGACCCGCGGCTTATCGATCGACTTGCTGCTGTTAGCAGGCGAAACTGGCCAATTTGCACGAAAAAAAAGTCGTCAGTAGACATAAAGAAAACCAAAACGAAGAGAAGCTGAACGCACAGTATTTAAAATATCGAAGAAATAAAACGGAACGGATATCATAAACTTTGTCATGCTGTGAATTTACCTATAGGTGATTCAGGATAAAATTAACACTTTTAAAAGCCTAGTTATTTTTCCTTTCAAATAATTCATATTTTCTTGGTTCTGTTTCATACAAGCAAAGCAATCTAAGTATTACGCAAATGTGTATATTGTACTGTACTGAAAAGTTAACGTCTGTGGTCACAATAAGTGGTATTATTTAGTTATAATTCTAGCCAAGATGGTCTTCAAAAGTGCTCACTGTATCGCGAACCACATACAATTAAACAGGATGGTTAGGGCCCGGTAGTTTTCGCGAAAAGATTTTTGCTCCACTTTGTTTCAGTGTCTTACGTGCACACTTGCAATTCAACTTAACGATTATTGGCAGAGCGTTTTGTGCTGAGTTATTATTCATTTGTCTGTGCCAATCAGTACATGGATAACTGCCACACGTCACGTATGTGATTTGCGGGTTTAACCTCCAGACGCTGGGTGTTAACGGCATCCAATCACTGACTACAAAGCAGAGATGCAGATGCGCACGTAAGGCACTGAAATAAAGTGCTGCAAAAATCTTTTCGTGAAAACTACCGGGCCCTAATGATTGTATATCACGAAAATGCTAACGTACCCTTGAAAACACTGCAGTTTCTTGCAACATATGCGATTGGATGATAAACCTCTGACACAACGTATGTAACTCTTTACAGACCAATAGCAGGTATTAAATACAATAGCTGGATTCTAATAGGCTCAATCAAATAGGGTAACAGTTTCAAGTACAAGCTAAGACCAGGAACGTACGTTGTAACCCAGCAAAGTCAAGTTTTCCCGCAATAAACCGTCTTCTCTACCTATATCTTCTACTTCAGCTCGTTATTTATTATAACCGCCTTCATGTTATACACCAGCACCGTATTGACTGGTTTAGTTGATGACTGAACCGTCAACGCCACAAGACAATGATTTTGTTGTAAGAGATGTCCCCACGGGGAATACAAGCGTCAGTTGTGCCATTTGGGCTTAGAGGCGATGAGGCAAGTGTTCGTATTAAAGGTCGCTCCCACTCATCTATCGCGCTCCTCTTTCCATTACACGACATTCAGAGCTGTGACCCTGTCACATTATTACAGCAGGTTGTAGCCATCATGTTTCGCCTTACAGTTTCCCAGTTTTCTGTGACTAAATGTACACAGACTTGATATGAGCCCGTCAGTTTGTGTCGAATATATAAACCTTGAACTACCCATAGAGCAATGTGCTACTGCTGAAGGAACAGCGCTCCTGTCGGCGTGTGCTGCAACCAAATAAAACGTCTCGTGTTTTTCTTATGAGTTACCTATATTATCCTTGTACAATATTTGGTGATACTTCTTTCGTGTGTACAGGCTACAGTCCGAAGAGGTTTTATTTATGAGTAGGTTGGCA
The DNA here is from genome assembly GCA_003012365.1 of Medauroidea extradentata. Classification (NCBI taxonomy): domain Eukaryota; kingdom Metazoa; phylum Arthropoda; class Insecta; order Phasmatodea; family Phasmatidae; genus Medauroidea; species Medauroidea extradentata. Next base: position 16,960 of record PNEQ01087964.1, on the reverse strand, counting down.
AAAAGAAACGACTGTTGAATTATTTTTCCGTGATCATTCTCTTTTTTCAGGAGACTGTAACATTTTACTGCTTTTCACCTACTTAATTTTCGAATTTCATAAGAACCTGAATTTGATTTGTAGATATTTACATAAGCTTCATTCTTATAAAAAAAATAATCTCGATACCTCAACGGGTATAAGCGGTACTGATGATTATTTTAATCACATTTTATTTTTTTAAGAGCTTTCAAGAACGAATTTCGAAAAAAAACCTGAAATTACTTTTTTTAAATTTACGTAAGATTTATTTCAAAGCAAAAACCATTTCAATATTTTCACTGGTTTCGGAGATAAGTGGGATTAATTAAAAAACACGTTTTGTTTTTTTAAGAGATTTCAAGGCCGAATTTCGAAACATTTAAAAAATGCTTTTAGATATTTACTTAAGCATCATTTTAAAAAAAATCACCTCACTATCTGAAATGATTTAGGAGAAATCAGGGATTAATGAAAAAACATATTTTACGGCTTTTCACACCCTAAATTTTCGAATTTCGCAAAATTGAACAATTTTGCGAATATGCATTTATTTGGTCAACATTATGAAGTTAAAAAATTTATGGTAGCATTCCCGGTTAGTGAGATATCAAGTTTATTTTTAACACATTTCACCCATTTTCACACCCTTAATTATCGAATTTCGAAAAATCCTTTCTTAATGGGTGGCTACGGGGCAAGGGGAAGCTTCCCTCAAAATTTCATAGTTCTAGGTCCATCGGTTTGGGCTGTTCTTTGATGAGTGAGTGAGTGTGTCAGGACACTTCATTTTATATATTAAGATTAGAAGCAGACTGTGTAAAATACACTTTTGTTAGGTGTATTGTGGTTAGAGAGTTCATTAGAGCGAAGAATCTTATGCTGTTTCAGTATAATAGGTTATCCTTTGTTTACAGTTATAGTATTTACAGTTCATATGGACTCGACCAGCCGCCCTCGCCATACTTACTGCCTGGATCCGTCCGTGGTATTTTCTGCACTTTATTAAAAATGAATACAATTTGCAACCCGAAAAGTAACAAATTATTTCTTACATCGTGAAATAAATATGTAAACATGGTATCTAGATAAAAACATAAGTAGATATAGTAGGCACGTATATTTCTTGTTTGCAGAAAGTGACTGTTGGCGTTTGTATTTGTGTTTATGTGTATATGTACAATTAATGCAGGTAAAATAATATAACTGAATGCCCGTATTGAATATAGTACAACAAATTTTTTCGAGATATTTGTTCATCTAAAATGTTTAATGGGTTGATGTTCATAAAGAAGGCGATGCATTTTTTTTTTATTTTTGTTTAGTTCTATGTAAATGTTGTAGAATGAGGGATATTTGAAAACACTTTGTCTGCTAGCTTGTTAAGTAGCGGTCAGCAGCAGTAACTGGCCGAGTTATCTACTAGTGTAGGCCTGCTTCTTATGTGATAACGACACTTCCTGTTTGTTATCAGTCGCTAGGGTTACCGCACTCAACTGCCAGCACACATCACCTTCACTTACTTCTTATATACGTTAACTGCACTTTGCGGCGAAAAGGCTTATCTAAGTTTCATGAAAACTAGGAGAACATAAGCATTTTCTTTATCAAAATACACCGAAGATATTTACTTATATTTTTTCTAAATTTTTTATTTTTGTAGTAACATTCTCCTCTTCGCAATGCAGTATTTAGTTTTTGTTCGAAAGTGATAACTAGGGACCCCTGTTTTTCGCGAAAATAACTTTGCCCCAGTTTGTTTCAGTGCGTCACGTGCACATCTGCAATTTTGCTCCGTGGTCAGTGATAGGATATTTTAACTGTCACGAGCCTTGGGATTCTACCGGTAAATCACAGACGTGTGGTGTTGCAGGAACGTTATTGTAATTGGCTCAGTCAAATGAGATACAGCTTGCCACATAGACAAGCTGCCAATAACCATGAAGCAGAATTACAGGTGTGCACGTAAGGACCTGAAACATACTGGAGCAAAATTCTTTTCACGAAAAACAGGCGTCCCTAGCTATGTATATGACTGAGCACCTCCGTGTATAACTGAACATTTAAATCCCTATCCTTTATCATGCCGCGGTTCTCAATCAGGCAGCGACCTTAAGAGATAGACAACAACAATATGATTGACTCTGTGATACGTGTTTTCGCCGCCCTCGTGAATGAACACATACTGTAGAAATGTACCTCACATGTAGACTACACATGTTACTCGCCTTACCTTGCAAAGAACAACCATTTCCCTTTAGGATAGCGGACAATTGCCAACTCAGATTTATTAATTTTTGAGGAATAAAGTACATTTGAGCGTTTTTAATTAAAATTCTGGCTACGTTAAAGCATAGGGTAAAACTTCGTAGTTCATTAATTGACGAAATGTCTGTAGTATTCTACCTGTAGAATCGTCTGAGTATAATATTGATTAATTACTTTGAACGATTCCAGATGTCATAATAGAACTAGCATACAATTGCTTGTGATTTTAGATTTTTTATCAGTACACATTTAAAGCTCTAACGAAGTAAAATTTTCAGAGATGACTCTGAAACAAGAATTATAATGAATAACACATAAATAAAAAATGGCGACTGTTCTTCGCCCGTAACTTCCGCTGTATAGTCGCGATTCACGATAGCAAATATTTCGTATTGCCCAAAAAAAATATTATTTTCTGGGAAGAGAATATGCGCAGATTAGTAACTCTGCACGTCTTTGGGCATGTACGTGTGTCTGTATGTTAGACGTACTAGTTTATTGGTATTACATACCGAATCGTTTTCGGGACTCGCACGATGTATCATGACTACAAAATCGTCTTGACGGTTATGCAGAGTGTATGATCTCAAACTTTTATTCTATGTGCGGTAATTATGAATGCAGAGTTTACGCGAAAATTGGTGGTCAATGTCGTCTCTTCGTCGAGCTGTGTGAAAGCTCCAATAGATAGAAGTTTGTTCTACGCCCACTTATGTGAGGTGAAAGGTTTTACGACACTTTAACAACGATTGTGAAGGGAGGTGAAGGGGCAACACAAAAGCCATGCCCGAACCAGGATTCGAATCCAAGACCTCTAGAACTCTAGACCGGCGCCTAACCGACTACACTACGGAGACCGGAACGTTCGCTTAGGAAATGTATTCAAATAACGTTACAGACATATACAACCTATTCAGACGAATAAGAGTATATCTAAAGGTCCTTCATAGGTATGAACATTTCGGTGTAAAATACCTTTATCATTATTATTATTAAGTAATCTTTAATATGAGGATCATCACTGAGCGCCATAATTAGGGATCTCTATTTTTTGGTGAAAATATTTCTGCGCTAATTTGTTTCCGTGCCTCATGTGCACATCTACAGCTCTGTTTAAGGGCGCGGTCTACCGCAATTTTCATCACCATTTTATAAATTTTTTATTTGTACCATATATTTTTTTTTCTTATTTTAGATACAAAATGTGACTAAATTTGGCTCTTGTGAAATTTTTATATCTCTTAAAGTTTTCGCGTAATGGCTTGTTAAAGTCATATTTTTGCATGTCTCCGTTTTAACGACTACACTAAAACCAACTGATATACCAAACTCAAAAAAATCACAGTAGATAAAGACATTGCAGGCTACAATGATATGCTCATGAAATTAAAGAATAAAAATTATTTGAATTTAAAAAAAAATTTCTGAAACTTAAAATAAAAATTTAAAAGGTTCAATAATTTTTTAAAAAATATAAATAATGTTTATTCTTTAAATTTATGAGCATGTCATTGTAGTCTGCAATGTCTTTATCCACTGTGATTTTTTTTGAGTTTGTTATATCGGTTGGTTTTAGTGTAGTCGTTAAAACGGAAACATGCAAAATATGACTTTAACAAGCCATTACGCGAAAACTATGAGAGATAAAAAAATTTCATAAGAGCCAAATTTAGTCACATTTTATGTCTAAAACAATAAACAAATATCTGGTACAAATACAAAATAAAATAATGATGATGAAAATTGCGGTAGACCGCGCCCTTAAGGCTCGGTTTCAGTCGCCATATTGAATTTTATTATTTTTCGCGATTTTGGAATTCCGAGAAGAAAAATGTTAAATCGGCGACTATATTCTATTTACCTTGAGATACAATACAAGCATGGCAATAGAGATTGTAATGTTTAGTTAGGCCGCAATTTGTCGTGCAAATTATGAATATAAGAATATTTGCCACGCACATTGCGTCGTAATTGTATGTTAACAACTGAATCGCAAAGTCAGTACTGCAGCGAAATGTAAATAGAATTTGAGGTATAATCGCATATTTAGCATTTTTCTTCTTAGAATTAAAAAAAAAGCGAAAAATAATAAAATTCAATGTGGCGACTTAAACCGAGCCTTAAGGGTGGTCACGTGACAAAAAATTCATAATTTTATTTTTTCATGACATAGTGTTTGTTTTATAGACGTTACTTGTGGCTGCATTTTCCACTTGTAAAAATTGTTTAGCTCTCTCAGTTTTCCCATATCGGCATGTTAAAGTCAAAATGTGTAAGTTACGGGAACATAGGAATAACAAAAAGTAAGTGACTTACTGGAATTAAATTATTTACACTGAAATTAGATATTATAGGCTATATACTAAAATATTAAAAAATACACAGCAAAGTCATTTTGCCTTTTTTAAAAAAAATACTGTAGGCCTAAATGAAATAAATCGTCACCATTTTCAGATTAAAAAAAGTACTAAGGAATTGCGTTGTTTGCTTCTAAATCTTTTCATTTTCGCCACGCGAACACTCTTGGTGGTTAGTGATTGGTAGAGACAGAAAAAATTCGCATGTTCACTGACCTGTGGTTTGGCCTCCAAGAATATCTATGAATTCAAACAGACAACATGTATTCATTAGCTGCTCGCTGACACCGTGGTATCGGGTGCGTTAATGAATGTTGTTATTATTGGCTATGTCAAATAAGTCGAAGGCCAATAGCGAAACTGACACGAACTTATAGTTGCTGGAATTCTAGCGTATGCGTAAAAGAAAACGCGAGGTCCCTAGTGATTGGCTGTTGTTAACTGCTACGTGTCTTAATTACTGCAAATCCCAGACGTGTGGTATCGCATTTACATTATTATGATTGGTCCAGTCAAATGGAAAACGTTTTTCGACAATAACACATTGCCAATAAGAACGAAAAGCAAAACTGCAGAGGTGCACGTAAACAACTGAAGCATGTTTGTACAGAAATGTTTTCGCTATATTCAGGGATCATAATAAAGACGAGACGCATGTTCAGTGTTACGCTGCCTGAGAGTGCAGTATGAGGCGTGATAGTCGTCCCTAAGTCCACCTTGAACGAGTGTCGATCTGCGAGAGCAGACATAAGTGTGCGGCAGGCAGGTGACGAAGAAAACTTGTTGGTGAGTTGCGTAGCGCGGGAAGTCCTTTCTCTTCCGGCCGGCGAGAGAGGCCCGGGATGTTTCGCCAGGGTGCTGCTGCTGGGCGAGGGGCGAGCCCCCCTTCCTTCTCAGAGGAAGCCTAGCCGACCAACAGGAGGAGGAGGAGGAGGGAATTAACAAGCGCACAATTGGGCTGGCTCCCGAGGCTTGACCCAGTTGCGCCCAACTTTTACTTTCCGTGCGCCGTTCCAACTGGGTCGGCCGCCGCCGGCTTGGGAAACAGCTCCGCCAACCTGCTGCGCGCAACAACGTCTCCAGGCGCGCGTGCCGCCTCCTACTCATTACTCTTATTTCCCCGCACTCACCACAGTGTGATGGCTGGCAGCAGCTGATTGTAGTGGATACCGGGCCGATGATCGTCGTTACGTCAGTGGCTGTGGAGATTTGCGGAGCAGCGATGTTGTAGGATCATCTTGTAGCAGGCCCCGGAATGACTTTGGTTAGCCACTTCCTATGAAGTGAGCACTGCAATTCGAACACCCCACTTTAAAACGATGTTCAACCAATGTGTATGAATCCGCCACATGTAAATATAAACCTAAACATCGGCAGTTACCGGTTCGGCTTTAATTAAGGAATTTATTTCATCGTATACCTAGGTTGGGTGAACAAGTTATAGAATTATATATATATGGCACTAAACTTAGTCGTCCAGGGTAAATCGAGTGATTCAAATATGCCAACTTAAGAATGGTTGGGAAACAATACACTACTAGTGGGTTAGAGAATTTTTATGAGAGAGGCCTGGAACAGTTTTGAGGAAGACAATTAATTGAGTGTGGAACATATAAACGGAATGGAAGGGCGAGGGAAACAGATGCATCCCCAACAAAACTTGCCGGGTAACAACGTTTGCCATGTTTCGCACGTACCAGTCTTAGACAAGGCTGCTGCCTCGTTTGTCCTCCTACTTACTGTGCGGGAAAATTGAACGTGCCTGAGTGGCAGTCCATATAAAATGTTATTAAGGGCGCAGGCTACCTAGGATCTCTGGCGCAATCAATGATAGGGATTTACATGTTAAATTATATTCGATGGGCAGAGACACTGGAAAATCGCTAAAATGTTTAACATAGTCTCCAATAAACTGTAGTTTATTAACCGTGACACGTGTGAACAGTTTTGGGGCGTATCACGCACGCTGTGTGTCCAAGCTGTACAGTTCTAACTGGGTTTGTTGAAGAGAGAGAAATAGTGCTTTAAATAAACGGTCGATAGTCAATATAGATACAAAACATTCAGTGTTATATACAGCACGTTGGAGCCTAGCAAATAGTAAACTTTTACCGCGTTTTGCAAGTGTTTCTATCGATGGGGCTCAGTCTTCATTCAAGATATCGCTTTCGAAGATAAACTGTTTCCTGCTGTGGAATGAGGAAAATAATGCTACGGGAATTAAAATGTGAAAAAAAAAAAAAAAAAATAATAATAAATAAATAAATAAATAAATAAATTTGTCATTTACAGTGTTTATATTTGCTTTGAAAATACTTATTTTCTAGCAGTTTACATGGTATTAAAAACGCAAATAAGATCCTATAGCAATACAGATATGAGCAAAAAATCAGGGCTGAATATTTTATAGGTTTGATAGATATTAAGCCACGTCGAATATAATTTAACATATAAATCCCTGCTCGTGTTCTCGCCAGGTCTCCGAAGTAACTTCTCACCATTATTTATATGATTTGAAAAATATATAGGCAAATGCCGTGTGTTGCTTTATACATATGCCATAGCGTATCGTGTTCAAAAAATACAATACTTTGTGGTTGTGTTTAAATAATTGGCAGGAACTTTGCTTATTTTATTTATCATATACCTAGTTTCCTTGGATCAAATGATCGACTTAAAAAACTCAAGATTTTGACAACATTTACTTTGTGGCATTCGACTTATTATGAAATGACTGATTAGGGACTAAACGTATGTTAATTTTAAATCTATACCTGTATTGCAGAGCAAGGTAAATAGAATTTGCGGTATAATCGCAAATTGCACTCTTTCTTCACATAATTTCATAAAAGCGAAAAATGAAACAATTCTATATGTCGACTGGAAGCAAGCCTTAACCAACGCAGTATGTGATCATGCAGTCATTCACTGCACTCGATGACCCAGCATACTGCAACTGCTGCTCTATTGTACGAGACATGTGCGTCAGAACACAATAAGCTTCCTGCTCTCCCGCTTCCCTCTCCCTTTCTGTTACGTTTATCCTGCATTTGAAGGTCAGACTGGCATAGGCATTCTGCTCCTACCTATAGTCAAGCACTGATACACTTATCAGTTTTAGTGCTGGTGAATTACTAATAAAAATAACTTTTGCAAAGCCGCCACACAGGTCGTCTACATTTTTCTCTCAAAGTAAGCCAATGCAATAAATGGGATATGGTCTATCACAAAGTTAACCTTTAAAATCTTTACGTTGTACCTATTTAAATTTTTTTAGGGGTTTAGGGGGGGGTCGCTTATACCGCCCCCAACCCTCTTGGATACGTCCCTATCTACAGTGCCTAAAGCACCAAATAACTATTGCCGCTTGGGCGCATTTCGAGTGAAACGGTATTTTCTCTAGTCCCGAAGAAGTAGTAAAAACATTCAACGTTTAGTTCTGCTTAAACAGCGTCATTTCACCATAATGTCAACATTTTTCACGGGGGGAGGGCTCCCATCGGCATTTTTTAAAATCAGATTTCCTGGTTGTAACGGCCCCCTTTTATTTTCTTCATAAATTGTAGTTACGTCACTGTTGTCCGACAATATGACGGAAGGCCGCGCCAAAATGAAGCCAGAACCAATAGAGAGTCTTCCACAGCAAGCAGTGGCAAATCAGCCTCTTGCAGCCAATAATAACCGAGTGAGTTCACTTACAGCAAAACATCAACATGACCATTTACATCATGTCCGCACCCTTGTGTCTGGGGAACTGATGTGCATGGCAGTATAATTCATTAGAAGTAAATACAGCACGTAAACATTCACAGCTAGCGTGTCGCTGACTTGGCCCGTTTAGCGGTCGCCGGTCGAACCTCGGCCAAGGTCTGATTCATTTTATCGACTTGTCTCGCCCGCGAGCAAAGCAGGTGCTCGATATTCACGTTTCAACTCTCGGTAGGGATTGGTGGCCCGAAGGCCAACACTCTCTCCATCCGCTCAGACTGCACTCTTACTTGCTAACGTAATGCATTGCACGGCGTGGCTGTGCTTTTCTCTTCGTCTTGCCTCTTCACTGCATGTCGTTGTTGATTACTAGGCTTTCTGTCTGTGGTCTTTAAAGAAACTCCCCCCCCCCTTTTTTTCTATGCCATTTGGAGTACCGCTGGGTCTACTGCCTCGTGAGTCTTGGGTAGAAATGTTATTTCCTGGCAGCAGGCTAGATTCCAAACGCTGTAGGCACGTTCAGCGTCCAATAGTGAAAGGTTCGCGGTATGGTTGCTAGCCGCCTGTTTAGCTGTCACACTCGTTGATGACATCATATAGAGACTCGTGGCCAATGTAAGATATGCACTGGTATATACAGGCCAGTAGATTCTAGTGAAACACCAAATTATGTGCGAATTTGGTGGTCCCTTCTCATGGGTCATCCGAATTATCTTGCTAGACATACAATTTCTCAAACCCTTCGAGTCTCTGGTCGATATTTGTTACAGATGTCATGTCCATATTCTTGTCAGTCAAGACATTGGCCGTTGTGAATTGGAGACCCTTGTTCGCAAGATATCTTGGGGTTTTCAGGCATTCTGTAATGTGTTCTGTGGTGGCATCAATTCCACACGCCTCGCGGCAGAGTTCAAGCGTTGGAGGGGAGGGGGGGTCCTCTGTTGGCGCAACGGGTAGGGCAGTCACCTCCTGATACGGGTGCGAATCTCGGCGGGGTCGACCCGGATTTTCGCTTGAAGGAATCGTGCCGAATTTTCTCGCGGATCTTTTGTTCCCCCCTGACCACTTATTCCGGCGCAGCTGCACACTCACCTCGTATCACCCCTCTTACCAGCGCTTAAAACCATAATGTCTTGACGTCATGGTGTGCGTGGGAAGGCAGTTGTAAAAGTCGTGAGCTGCTGGATCGCTGCTGCAGACAGGCTTGAGTGCGCTGCTTGAGCCAGTGTTGCGCGTGGTGGCTGGCCGCGGGACACGGATAATCTGATGATGAAGCAAGTGGCCGCACTCACTGAGTCATAGCTTCCTCGCCGTGTGCCTCGCTGCGCCCCGCTTCTTCGACTTCGACCACACACTGCATTACCCTTTTGCCTCTCCGCGCCGATAGCGGAACTGAGGTCCTCGCCAGCCGCGCGCTTTCGCTCCGCTCTGTGGCAACAGCCGCCTGTAACTGCATTTCCCGACCTACCGCAGCTTACATGTTGTCTGCTCTGTCTGTCGTTTCATGCTCCATCATTCACTGCTGTCTTCCACTCGTTGTAGGTCCTTCAGCTCGGGCCAATCCTCTTGTAAATAAACACGTGTGTTCTGTTACCTCAGAGACTATTCACGGCACTTACGAGGAATTGATCGCTACCGCCTCTGATGTACCCTTTTTTTTCCTCGATAACTTCTGTTTCAGTTGTTGTAGGTAACATAATAGAGCGTGGTACGTAGTTAAACGCTAAAAGCATTAATCTATAACTATAGGTTTCTTGTAGCCAATTTGCGAAAATTAAACAATAGCAATCCTATACAATAGTTTTAGCCAACGTAAACAAAAATGTTTCCAGTGTTACGAACTTCTGTGGCACAATCTCTGACACCGGAACCTCGTGTATTTAACTGCGGCGCAAGAGATCACGTGTAACGAATGATTAATTCTGGATAAATATTTACTCATAAAATTGGCAAACACCATTAGCTAGGATTGTCATTGAGTATTTTATCCATATTGGCTTCGAAAAAAGCGTAGAATTCAATTGATGTTTTCAGCGTATGTTTATCTACCACGCACTCTTAAGCGGGGAGACTTGTCCAAAATCACACCTTCTTAAGGTTTATACTTTTGTTTGGCACGATATGGTGTAGATGAAAACTTAATCGACTGTCTGAAATTGTTGCGACTTCGGTGTTTTCATTATTTTGTGGTGGGGAACAGTTGAAAAAAAAAATAGATTTTGCGAGTGACCACAATAATCACAAAAGTAACTGAAAAAAAAACCGTATGGCTTCAACAACGTAAACGAGCCGAATTTTGTCACGTCCAACGTCAGAAACTTAGGATAATATCTTTATTCCCTGAGTTTTTAGAAAATCCATAAATCCAAACTGAGAAGGATCGATCCCCCTTAAAAACAATTTCAGAGGAAATGTACAAAATACGTATTCACGTTTGTATGTTTTATATTTTTCAATTTTATTTAAGTATATTGAATATCTGGCAGAAAACTAACAAAATAATTGAAGTTAGAGTTAAGTATGATTTGTAGTCGTGTCGCCGCTTTCAGTGTTGTGTAAACACTATACAACGGGTGAGACAGAAAAAATTCGCGGGTTCACTAGCATGTAGGCTAGCATGCAAGAATATTTGTAAACTGAAGCAGACAAGATATATTCACAAGCTGCTTGCTGTTAAAGTGATATAGGTCTGTATTATTTACAATTCCGTTATTGGCTTAGAGACTTCCAGGAGGTGTCAAATACGTCAGAGGCCAATTGCGAAAGTGATGCAAACTTACAGTTGTTGGAATTATAGCTTGTGCCAAAGTGAAAATGCGAATTTTTCAACTCCATACTTATCATCAATAATTTAATATGTTTAAATGAAACACATTTGAAACAAAGCTGTATGTTTTCTAAAATACAGCGCGCCTATTAGTGAAGTGAAGATATTTGGTGGGCGCCTAATAGCGAGTCTTCGAGCGCTCGCTGGAGAGTGGTGACATGCGGCGAGTATGGAGCGGAAGGTAAACGGGAAGGCCCGCTGACCAACGCCATCGTCCGGTACTATTCCTATATGGGAAAATCCTGATGGGCCACTCCACCGGGAGTCGAACCCAGCTCTCCTTGACTGGGAGGCGAGGGCCCTAGCCACCGTGCCACCAACGACCACATTACGTCTGTTAAGAGGTAGGAGTCATAAGTCAAGTTTGAATTACTGGTTATTTGTATTGCTGGTTTAGATACACGTTTAAATCGTGCTATATTATAATACCATACTTTGCAATATACTAATAAATACATAACATCTTGCAAGTATTTATGACGTAATTAGTAGAAACTGTATTTTAAAATTATAAACATTTTCTTTCAGGCAATGTGAATATGAAAATTGGTAACTAATGCAGAAGGACTTGTAAACGATAAAACGATGTAATGATGTTATTTCCCGTGAAAATATTGTTGATCTTTATTAGTGGATTATTGACGCGTGCACCAGTCTCGCTCGTATGGCTTACCTTTTTATTGCCACTAGCCCAGCAGTTAAAAAGAGTGACCCTCGAGAACTACTCTTAAAGCGTGCTAACCTCTTATCCACGAGCAAGTCCTGGTAGAAATGCCATTTTCTTTGTAACAGTATATGTACGATTTTACATCTCATTTTGAATTATTTTTCGGAATATATGCGTGTGATAGTTTAACATGAACCAAGCACAACCACTCATACAAAGCCCTTTAAAAATGGCGTCCCCATTCTTTTAAGTTATTTTCCCTTCACACCTTTACTTATCCTCTATTAACTAGACCCAGACAAACCTACTCTTTTTTAAAATATAAACATAATCTGTATTTAAAACAGTTTTAGGTAATCCTTTGCTTTGTATGTAGTTAACTGTTTAACAAACTTATACGCTAGTTGTTTGAATTAGGTACAGTAAGTAGGTTGTATTTTCGTGGTAATAATAATTACAATAAAAGTGTACAGTATATTGGCATTCCTTAACAATGTAAGACGGCTGCCTCGTGGATAAAACCATAAAAAGAGATTTCATAAGGAGATAGGTAAGATGTTTTTGTATCTTTGGGATCCCAATACTCATGACACCTCGGCAGAAGAGCAGCTTCTGTGAGTGACTGTGGTAGCGTACCTCGGATATAGATAAGTGAAGTGTAAATGGCGCGAACGGAAGCCACAGCTCGGTGTGGTGTGGGGCGCGGTCCCCCGGGGAGGCTGTGGGCAGGGTGCAAGGTGTCTCGCAGCTAGAGGGCCCCATGTGGAGGTAGACGACGCACATGTGATGGGAGACGTGGATGCTGGATGGAAGGAGAAGGGTGAGGGGGTGAGATGTAAACACTCGACATGTGGGGGCTCCCTGAGCTCGCACGCACGCACGCAGTCTCACAAAGGCAGACATTCTTCAGCCAACAGCAGACTGCCGCGACCACCGACTGCACATGTGTTCTAGCTGCTAGCTGCAGACTGCCACCTACTGGCTCGCTAACTCTTACTGCTCACCTGTACACATTTATTCCGTTCACTGACGGTCTTTCTCACGGTCACAAACCATACAACCAGTACATTTATTGCAGTAACATTTCTTCAACTCTGCAATTACACCGACATTTTATAATTAACAGGTGAGTCTTCATTGAACCAACAGACATTTTTCATTTGGTATTTTGATGTAATTTTGGAAATTCTTCTAATTCTTCTAAGACCAATGATTAATCCTGCCACGAGTTACTTACTTCGTGTAGTCATCTGGCAGCAGTCTATACTTCTCAGTCCTATACACTCATTGGTTTAAGTAGGATATCCATTAGCTTCTAACCGTATAAGCAGCTAGAACGTGTTATCATTACGAATATTTTAATTTAAATATCCTTTCACATAAAAAAAATATATTGCGGGCATTCTATATGTTTTTCGTAAGTTCGAATGTCAAACTTGGAAAATAAGGTGAATTATTAACACTTACGATAGCTTATTAAAATTTTGCCACGGTTAATCTTTATGTTTATTTCTGACACTGTATGTGTGCAATTACAAACATACTTTGATTCGTGGTTAGTGAACGAATCAATCTGTTTTGTAGTAAATGCAGTTTTAAACGGAGGGCATTGCTAGCACAAAATAAAAAATCATATTTTCCTGTGCGTTCGCAAGGCCGGGAAAATAAAAAGCCATATTTAAATTACAATTTACACTTTTCCAACTAATCTCGTTACAGGCAATGAGATGCAACCAAATTGCCAAGTTTTTTTTTCCGGAGTTTTTATTTTTGCTCATCAACAGTGGCCCTCGTTGTTGGTTCCATTAGCAACGATCTGGTGTACACTAAATGTTTTATAGCTATAGGAAATTATCGTGTGAGGAAGAGACCGGAGCGCCAGGGGATCGTACCACGAATGCAGATTTAGGCGCTCTTAGCCATCCTAGTACCTACAAGGATGTCATGTAATGAGGCCCTCCAATGAGTGAGAGGGGCGGGGTAAATAGGAGATCCCCGAGAAAACCCGCCGGCCAGCGGCAACGTACGGCACGATTCATACTTATAAAATTACGGGAACCGACACAGCCGGGTATCAAATCCGGATCGCCTTGGTGGGGGGGGGGGGGCGAGTGATCTGACCACGCGGCCTCCATGGCCCGTTTATGGCAATAAAAGTTGTGGATACGAAGCTTTGCCTTATAAAAATGTATAAATATTCATTACTTCAACAATACACGGTCTAACGTTACGGAACCACAGGACGATAATACTTGCACATGTGAATTGTCAAGAATTAATTTACACGTCTCTGGTAGTAAAATTCTGGGTTCTATACGATCCCGTTTTGACAATGTGGTCTTCAACATTTGACCCGTGCTGATTTGAACTGTTACGTATTTGCTAATCGAAAATTTCAACCATAATATTTCACGTATAATACAAAGGAACACGTACTCACACTGTGCTACAAATTTAATTACGGTGACTAGAATTATTTGCGACAGTCGTAAAAAATGCACAACTGTAGCCTATCAGCATCATTTTTGGGCTATTTTTAGGCGCCTCCTCCCCCCTTGCCGAACCCCTTCTCCCGATGACGATAATGATTTATATTAAATTAAAGCTTCATATTTATTCATAACTGTTGAAACTTACGAGACAGAACCACACTGAAACATAATTAATGAATTCCCAAGATTTCATACAGTTTGTTCACCACACTTATTTTACTGTGTCTGCATATGTGTATTACTTGTCAAAATATTTTTGCATAAATTTATTTCAATTCTTTTCTTGCGCATTATGATATCTGAAACTGCGATCCGCAGGTTTAGGCAGTGTCCTAAGATATTGTTCAAGGTTACGCCAGAAAATTTGAGTTAAATTAAAGACTTTATTTCTTACTTTCAAATCCAGAAGCCTTAGGTATATATTTATGATTTCTATCAGTCTATTTCGTAGAAATAATACGTTGAATGTAAGCAAGGATATCGCTCTTTTTTATTGTTTCAGTTTTTACGTGGTAGTTTAAATGCTTCAAGGGTCAGCAGATGTACAGTACACAAGGCGGCAAGCCTGTTTATTTATTGAGGGGAAGTTGGTTGGGCAATGAAAACAGGCGTTCTCCTCAGGTAGGACAACTCACATCAGTTTATTTTTGTTGATCATAATGGAAAATGAAGCAATGTATTTAAAGTCAGTTTAAATTTAAAAAAAAAACATTCACTTACATTATAGTTATCGTCTTCATAGTCTTGACTTTGGTGGTGTTAAAGCCCATAATATTGATGCGACAAGATCTAGTGATGCAGACATATCTATACACCAGCAATGTATTGTATTTTTCAGCTTTATAAATACTTAACACCGTCCGTTGTTACAAATGTTCGTAACAAAAATTAATTATAATGTTCTGAAACAAACTATACGCAAATATCTCTCGTAGTTAAATAATGAATGCCCCCGAATGTTATTTATTCTTCTATATTTGTATATTCCAGTTATCTTCCACACACTACCACAGTTATAAACTTACTGATTTCAGAATTTTTGTATTGTTTCACATACAGGAAACGTTCTGTATGTCGTTGACAGGTGGGTTTTATCGATGAATTTCCAGTTCCGTTTCCGCCGCTGCTGCGTACCACATAATCTCTGCCGCATTCTGTACCCTCTTCTATTGCTCTGCTATACACTTGATACAAAGTTTGCTGCTGACGATTTGAGATGTTTAACGGTGTGATTAGACGACACAAGAACTGTCGTTAGCGCGCGACGACTGGGCGGGAGAAAATAAAGATACGTAGAAGCCTTGAGCGAGTGGGGCACTGTGCTATTCGTTAGCACACACATCAGGCATCGCGCTTCCAACAAATTGTGAGCTGGGACTCATTTATGTTTCACATTTAAGCGTTGGTTGGGATTGCTTCGCGTTGAACGATGCTTTCTTCACTGAACTCACAAACCACACAAAGATAATAACGTCCGTTCGCGCGAGTTCCGTCTAGACTAATGTTTTCTGAATGGTACTTACGTTTCCGTGCTGTTGCTGATTGTTTGATGGGGCTGGCCGTGTCGTGCCGATGTCAGTGTAATATGTATCTAGAGGCGAGAACTCATACGATGATTTCATTGATGCTTTCTTAATGAAACAATGTCAAGACGGTCGTGAATTCTTAGCTTTGAGAATTCGTGCGTCCCTTCACTATCTCTTCGAACAGTGCTGCTGTTCATCACTGGAATTCTTACTTCATAACTGTATTTGTTACTTACGGATATTCAGAGTAGATAAAGTATCCTACTGTGATGTCAGTATAGGAATAGCATTTATAGAACGTTACACGTGTGCATACGCATGTCAGGCCACTTATAAAGCTTGTTTCCTTGGGGCCGGAAATAGCGAAAATATTTTTGCAGTATTTTTATTAGGCATGAATATACTGCTGCAGGATAAAAAAGGACGGGTATGTACAATACTCCTTTACATTTACTTTCCTGACATGAAACATTAGTGCCAGCGCTTAACGGGCCTTGGTCCCTGAGAGTTTTGGGAAAATCCGTGTGACGGCGCCACAGGTACCATCCTCTAGTCCATGTCTCTGTCTCCCTCCCGTGTTTCCGCTCTCGCTCAGTTATGAGAGGAATTCCATAGCGCGATAAGATCTCCAGCAGAGCACTACTCCGTCCTAACGAGCTAGTGCGTCTGGTGACTGCTGCAGTGTTGCCAACCCTAAGAAGACATTAGCGCGTTCTTGGAAGGCAGGGGTTATTCGCTTCCTTTCCTCAGCTAGACCGGGATCAAGGCTTGGCCGGGATAGCCATGGCTTTACTTTGCGGAACTCTCTCACGTAGCCTGCTAACGATTGCCATCCATACTTGCATGCGATCTATCAAGATCATTTACTTCATGTTCATTTCAACCTTCAGTAACGAACATGTTAGTTACACAACAATTATATTTAATAGTTTTGTAATAATCCATAACTATGTCATTTAATTAATTTAATGTTAAACTGTAACTATATTGTAACTTTTACTGAGATTAGGGATACTTGCAAGTGAATTGTAATGCTGGTTAGTTGTAAGAGAGGGCCTCATGGCCCTAAGCTTGCCAGCTTAAATAAAACATAAATA
>PNEQ01087959.1:0-25940 GCA_003012365.1 Medauroidea extradentata | reverse complement strand
ACTACAAATTATTCAAGACAGGCCATGAGAGTTATTTCGCGTGTACAGGCTATAGTCCAAAGAGGTTTAACTATAAGCAAGAAATAAAAAGGAAACAAATTTTGAACTATTTCAGGTGTTACGAAAGATTATTCTTAAACACGTTTTATTTTTTATAGGCTTTCAAGGACGAATTTCCAAAAATCGTTAAATTACTTTTCAGGTATTTACTTATGTTTCATTATAAGACAAAAGCCACCTCGATATCTCTAACGGTTTAGGTGATACGACTGATTAATCAAAAAACGGTTTTATTTTTTTACCGGCTTTCAAAAACGAATTTTGAAAAATCCTGAAATTACTTATTAGGTATTTGCGTAAGCTTCATTTTAAAGAAAAGATCACTACGATATCTCAGGTGGTTAAAGAGGAAGAGAGGATTTACTGTAAACGAATGAAACGGCTTTTCACCTCCTTAATATAAAAATTTCGAAAAATCCTGAAATTTGTTTCTAGACATTTGTATTTGCGACCTAACGAAGTGAATAAGACGACGATAGCCCGTTGGGTTCGAGAAATATCAAAGATTTGCAAAAAATACATTTCACCCCGTTTCACCACCTTAATAGCCGAATTTCAAAATTTCCTTTCTTAATGCGCGCCTACGCCACAAGGGGAAACTTCCCTTAAAATTTCACGTTTCTAGGTCCAGTGGTTTGGGCTGGGCGTTGATGATGAATGAATGAATGAGTCAGTCAGTCAGTGAGTGGGGCACTTCCTTTTATATATAGAGATTTGCATGAAAAAATGTTAGTTTTTCAGAGTTACTTGGGAGCACATTATCGTCTCACAAAAAATTAATCCCAGCCAGTTTTCCCATAATGGCATTTCAAAGTTAATATTTGCTTGTTTTAGTTCATACACCTCCCGAAAACCAATAAACACAATGAATCGAAATAATTCACAGTAAAATTACATGTCACTGGCTAGGGCTTTAAATACATAAAAACTCATTCAAACAATGTTTAGTATTTTTTTTTTTTATTTCTGAAGTTGGGAAATTTGTTTGCCACTTTTAGAAAAAAAATTTAAATACAAAATTGTAGTGTAATGGGTTTTTACATCCTGAAAGCTGTAGTCTTTCACTGTGAATTATTTCGTTTCGTTATGTTGATTGGTTTTCGAGGGGTGTATGAACTAAAACATGCACATTTTGACACTTAAATGCCATAATGAGAAAACTGACTCAGATATTTTTTTTGTAAGAGGATAATGTACTCCCAAGTAGCTTATACAAAACTAACACTCTTTCATACATTTAACAAATTATGATTTCTTCCCTCTGGAGTGTGTCTACATAGCAGAGAACTGAGCAAGCGGGCGATGGCCGCACAATTGTAACGACAGTTGAGTGTTTACTTGTCTGATAAGACACACAGAGGGTGGAAACCAAGAACCTCGTAAGTCATGTAGTAGTTTAAATATAACAAATTGAAAATGCCGTCTTTAACCAATTTGAGGGGCTCCGAAGTGGTCTATCTAATCAACGTGATGTTTTGAAACTGCCTTTCCGATACAGTATGAAGTGTTTGTTCTTTTCGTAAATGCATACATTAGAAACACGTCGAGAAGTTTCTAAGAAAAAAAAAAGAGTTATGCTAGCTCGCTGCAACCACAATTTTCATCACCATGTTTATATTTTTGTATTTGTACCGGTTATTTTTTTTTACTTTTTTAGACACAAAATGTAACCAAATTTTCCTGTTGTAAAAATCTTTTATCTCGCACAGTTTTTGCGTAATGGCTTGTTAAAGCCAAAATTTGCGTGTTTCCGTTTTAAGGACAACACTAAAACCAACTAACTTACCAAACTGAAAAAATGCACAATGAATAACGGCGTTATAATTTACAAATTCAGCTATGTTTAACCACAAAATAAAATATTTTTGTATTTTTAAAGAAATTATTGATTTTTAAATGGGAATTTAAAATTCCAATATTTTTAATTTAAATACAAACAATTTTTATTCTATGTTTTTTATGTACGTGACGTTGTAGCCTGTGACGTCTTGATCCACTGTGGATTTTTTCAGTTTGGTACGACAGTTGATTTTAGTGTCGTCCTTAAAACGGAAACATGCACATTTTGGCTTTAACGAGTTATTACGCGAAAACTACGAGAGATAAAAAATTTCATAACAGCCAAATGTAGTCACATTTTGTGTCTAAAATAAGAAAAAAAAATATCTGGTACAAATTATAAATGTAAACGTGTTTCTTGAAGCCAATTTGCGAAAATTAAACAATATCAATCCTAGACCAAACATTTCATAAGAGCCAAATGTAGTCACATTTTGTGTCTAAAATAAGAAAAAAAAATATCTGGTACAAATTATAAATGTAAACATGTTTCTTGAAGCCAATTTGCGAAAATTAAACAATAGCATTCCTAGACAATAGTTTTAGCCAACGTTCTTGCTAATTTTGACAAAATTATAGCATCATATTTTGTTTTCTTTGACACTCTTACTTTATTCACTGTTGTTTCGAAAGTAATATTCCTTTACGCACATTTAATTTAAACAAATTTGTTTCCAGTGTTAGGAACTTCTTAGGTACAATCTCTGACGCCAGAACATCGTGCATTTAACTGCGGCGCAAGAGATCGCGCGTCACGAATTAGTTATTCTGGATAAATATTTACTCATAAAGTTGGCAGATACCATTATCTAGGATTGTCATTGAGTATTTTATCCACATCGGTTTCGAAAAAAGCGTAGAAATAAATTGATGTTTTCAGCGTTTATTTATCTACCACGCACTCTTAACAGCGGAAGTTAGTGCGGGTAACCTCGGAGCTTGTTTTGGAAGCATCAAGTCTCTCTCGAATAGCGACCTGGACGATCAGAGGGAACTTTGACCCAGTTCCCTCCCGCAGTCTTTCGCCGCGACACGGCAGAGGTTGTGACGGAAGTCGGCCGGCTATGACGGGTGATGGAGCCTCGACATAAAACACGTACGTGATATCTCAGCTGAGGTAGACAGCGAGTCTTAGCTCACCCTTCCTCGCGTACCGCGCCATCGCTTCCACAAGGCTGCAGTGTTGCCAAGTAAGCTATACTGGATGACTCAGAGCGGAGAGTATTCATTTATCGTGCTGATAAGTAGAGTCCCGGAAATTTCGCGGATTCAACTGAGGAGAGGTTGGATTTAAGTCATGTATAGTTGGAAACTTTTTCGATCGGGTCATAGTTTGTTACGGGGTATTAATCCCTACCACCTTGGATTTATCTGTTTCTTCCCGATAACATCTGTTCCAGTCGATGTATCAAAATTTTTGTCATGACAAGGCATAGATACAAACTTATTCGATTTTCTGTAATTGCTGGAACCATAATATATTCATTATTTTGCAACGGAAAACAGCTGAAAAGAAAAAAATTGCTTTATTTACGGGAGCGGCTACAGAGGCCGCAACATTAACATAAACAATGCCATATGGATTCCAAAAAGTGAATGAAACAATAAACTGTGCCTTGTTAGCGTGAAAAAAGTAAAACAATGTGTCTATTCCCTGTTTTATAAGAAAAACCGTAAAACCGAACTGACAGGGATCAATCCCCCTTAAACGTGACCTTGAGGACTCCGAACCAATGGCGGACAAGCATAAAAACACTCATGGACTGCCGCGCTACATCGTCAAATGTTCAAATGCTCACTCACTGGAGCAGCAGACAATGTACAAGTATCTGAGGACATAGTGTATACAGGACTGTGCAGTCCAGCCGGCTGGGCGTTGAACCCGCGACGTATCCGGGACTCTACTTATCAGTAATTAAGTCAAAATATGTGGTTACAAAATTTTCGTTATCTGAATTATAGTTCGTTGGCAACTTACTTTTTATCTCATGCATTAGCTCAAATTAAATATTTTTTTTATTTACAAGATAAATGATAAAAAAAAGGTTATTTTTCTCAGTGAAAACAAAATGTGTAGGCCTACTTATAGTGGAAATGTAAGTTTTGTAGTAAGAATTATAAATTAGCCTATGGGCCATAGTAGTTAAGCAATATGACGTCTTTCGTTTTTATACTCAAGATTATGTTACCTGAACTGTCTCACTATGTAACTTACAATTTTCTAACGTAGGTCCTATTGTATTTTTGTTTTTCTACAGGTCTGTATTTATTTTTTTGCTTTTTTTTGTCCGATAACATCTGACAAAAATTAAAATAAAATAATATATGTAACAATAGAATGTTATGTATTACTCTATATCTATGTTGTTGTTTGTCATCTAATGTGCTGCTGCAAATATAAGCTTCGGCTCATGGGATCTGTGATAAATAAATAAAATTAAAATAAACAGTAAAATAAAAAATAATGTTATCCTGTAAGTTGATTACAAAATGTGATTTATTTAGACCTGTACACCTAACATATTAATTAATGTTTGTTCGTCTTCTATGTCTTCCTATACCATCTAACGAATTGCGAAAGAAGAAGATGGGCAGGCAGAGGTGTCCAAAAATGGTAGTGAAAAAACATAGGTTAGTTGTTGTACGTACGCCCGCAAGGTTTCTATTTAAAAAAAAAAATGTGCAGGGGTTGTAAAACGGTGTAGAGAGGCAGAACGACGTACCCAAAACATTCAATGATCATTGCGGCGCATGCCGGGACAGCTAGTGCGAAATAAAATAAAGCTCGATACCAAGCAACAACGCTCTGAATAATGTGTAAGCAACGTGAGACAAAATAATTTTGATTTAATTTTTTAAATTATACTTAGTGTATTTTAGGGTAAAATTACTCCTATTATAATTCACTTAAATTAGTTGACAAAGTTCTATTTGTTGTGCCTATCAAAAACGTTTTAATTTAGTGAGTAAATGTGCAAAAAGTGTACTGTGCCTTCAGAGAAGTTTAGTATTATGTGATATTTTATAACACCTATTAAAGTTATTTCTGTAGTTTACAAGAACAACTTTGTTTATACAATAGGCCTTACGACCGCTCTGCGCCTAGAAATTCCTTTTATTATTGAACCAAACACTGTCCAACTCTTTCACATTACATCCCACAAATAAACTATTTGTTTCGGTTCCATAGTTTTCGTACACGTGCGTATCAAAATCGCGATTTTACTATTTTCGCTACTCACCCAAAGTAAAAAAGTATTCGAACGATACGAATGAAATAATTTTGAGTAAAAGCAGACGTACTGAGCTACAAATTACACCTTTGTTTTTGATATTTGGATGTCAGTGAAGAAACGCAATAATACTTTATAATAAAATGTTGAAGTTGGGCAGAGGGGAGCTGTAATTATTTTTTACGAAACAACTTATCGTGCATTCATCGTAAGTTTAAAAAATTCATATCTCTTATTATAAATATGCTTTTCGGACCCGTGAAAAATTATTAAAAACTTCTTCAAACTGTCTAAACCACGATAATACAAACCAGATTCAAAAAGACACCTAAATAGAAACATGCGTTGGACATTTTGAACCGTGCTTCTCACAAATAAGATGATATGGCCACAGCTTAAGGATGTTCAAGTGGAAAAAACTCATAATTTTATATTTGCTTGGCACAGTGTTCGTTTTATAAACGTTACTTGTGACTACATGTTCCACTTGTAAAGATTTTTTAGCTGTCATAGTTTTCCCACGGCGGCATGCCAAAGTCAATATTTGCAAGTTATAGGAACATAGGTTTAACAGAAACCAACTAACTTACTTAAATGAAATAATTTACACTATGCTCTACGATAAAAAATTTAAAAACACACAACAAAGTCATTTTGTCTTTTTTTTTTATTTCCATAAATGAGGTAAATTTTCGTCATTTTCGGATTTTTTTTAAGGTACAAAGGAGTTACTTTGTGTGTTTTTAAATACTTTAGCATATAGCCCATATTATCTCATTTCAGTGTAAATTATTCCATTTGAGTAAGTAACTTGGTTTTTGTTAAACCTATGTTCCTGTAACTTGCAAATTCTGACTTTGACATGCCGCTGTGGGAAAACTATGAAAATTAAAAAATTGCTACAAGTGTAAAATGTAGTCACAATTAACGTCTATAAAACGAACACTATGCCAAGCAAATATAAAATTATGAACTTTTGCCACGTGAACAACCTTAAAGTCATAATTTTACTGGACTAATTGCGGCCTACTTGTACGTTACAATTTCCACTATAACAGCAGATGTGCCAATTTTACTCTCATAATTTTACAAAGGAGGAAAAAAATCAAATATCACGAGTGATGCCGATCCTAATTGATGTAAGTCTAAACGATATAGGTTTATTATGCTAGTTAAATATTACTATTATTTTGTAACCTAATTACTTTTACTAATTTAGTGACACGCTTACTGTATTGCATCAAAACGTTGAAACGTATTTAAAAATTTTATGAGAATTATGTGTTATGTGTACGGGAACTTGTGCTGGAGAGATGTAAGAGAGGGCCTACATGGTCCTAATATTTTCAGCTCAAATAAAACAAAAATTAAATAAATAAGAGTGTCTGCACTGTCTCAGATGTCAAAACATTGACTTTGTCCGGTGTTATCCCCTGCTGTATTTTGTCAGACAACTTATTTTGCCGTAAGGTTGATTTATAAAGTGGCGACTTCGCCGCAGGCAGCCTTCACAAAGCCGGACGTTGGAGTGTCGGGAAGGTGAGGGGAGAAGCGGGAGGGTGGACGTTGACACGGAAATAATATGGCCGCCTTCTTAACGGGGCTGTAAAAAGTCTCCGACGGGAAGCTGAAGGGTGGGGCGTAGGTTCTTCGGCGGCCGTCGTAAAACACAGGAACCCTTTCACGTCACGGCGAGCATAGTTTGGTGGTGGTCTGAGGGGGAGAAGGGAAGGGTGAAGTGTTTGGGATTAATTAACAGGCAGGTAGTAAACGCTTGGTGGGGCGTCGCTTTACCGCCTCTCCGGTGGCCGAGGGGGGCGGGCGTGGCCACTTAGCAGCTCGTACCTGCCTCCCTGAAGAACCAATGGACGCCGCCCCCCAAACGACGACGCTTCCCAACTGCAGTGCACTTGTGACTGATACACAGGCCTGCTACCCGACAACGACAACTAGTCCCGCGGGAAAAATGCGAACTAGCGCTGTGTTGTCCTTGACGACCGCGCGCAACTAGTGTGGGGCACCACACACCGGCCATAATACTGTGGCACAGGCAGCTGGCTCGGTTCTCGCCGCTACGTTTCCACTCACCGTGTGCCATGAACTCTTGTCAGGTGCAGTACATCTCCCCTCCCTGTGACGTGTGTACCTACTACTAGCGCCACACTTCTTCCCCTCACGTGAGAACTAGACTAGTTGTCGTGGTCGAGTAGTACGTGCTTGTTAAGTCACAATCGCTTGTGCACTTCTTACAATCTCCCGACAGTACGGTGAAGGACGTTTGTAAAATCTCGTGAGGGTTGGGAGGGATGACAGGCTGCTGCGGGCTCTCCAAAGAGTATGAAAGTAATAGCTGTGACTACAGGCGGTTCGGGATAAAGTCAGCACTCAAAGAAGCCCTGCTAAATCAGCCAGTTCGTATCTTACCGCGCGTAACGGTTGCCGACGGGAAATGTCTACCCCTCTGGACACGTCAGTTGATGTTTATGTAAGACTAATCATGCAACCGGTAGATACATGTAGAGTTAAACAAAAAAAAATGCTATTTATATAAAACAGAAATATGCCTATTTAAGTTGAATTTTTTTTTTTATTTTAGTAGCGTAGAATGTAAATAGGAAACTACGCGGAACTACATTCTGCAATTCGCTGCCAACCATACAAGCATAAAGGTTACTGTTGTTAATGTTAAGGTGTATGCAGTAACGGCTAATTAAATTTAATACCGTCTTTATTTATTGCGCAGTTAAAGTGTTATCTCATTTTCTTCTACTGTACCGTGTACACAAATATTGCATAAATTTTACTGGATAAATTACATTTTACACAATAATTTCTTATACAACAATAAACCAAGCACAAGACAGTTTTATGTCAAAAGTAGTACTAATTAGATTTAATAATTATAATAGTTAGATTTAGCACTGATAATGCTTAGATTAAATGATGATTTTGTAAAATTAGGATAGGGCTGTGTCGTGTCGCACATTGGTAGTAGGTATATATTCTGTAATACACGGAAAAAACAATTTTGTGGCAGCTACAAAATATTTTATGGGTATTCACCCTTCAAAATTTATTTTGTAGTCACCACACAAATATTTTGTTGTCACCAATAAAATATTGTGGCCACTATAAAATTACTTTGTAGTTGTATTAATACAGTTTTTTTTAAATTTGTTATTTTCATTTTTTCGAACCTAACAAGACCTTTGAATTAGAACATATATTTTTCTCATTTTTTCAACTTATCTAAACTAATTGTACATATGAGTCGGGGAAAAGAGGGAAAGTGAAACTGCGTAGAACGTATGCGCAGAGGCGAATTAGCGAAAGTGAACAGCCATGAGGAAAGCACTAGAGTCCACAGCCGCTTTAAGGCTCGGTTTCAGTCGCCATATTGAATTTTATTATTTTTCTCTTTTTCGAAATTCTGAGAAGGAAAATGTGAAATCGGCGACTATGCCACAAATTTTATTTACCTTGAGCACGGTCGTAGAAGAACAGGTCTATCTACCAATGTATTGTGCTTGACCCCCTTGTTGTTTGGCTGTAGTTCGTCAAGTTACCAAGAATGTCGTTCATTTTGGCGCTGTTTTCCGGGCGGTCGGACTCAAACTCTGCCCACTTTTTTCCATTGTTAAATTTATAAAGTAAATAAAGATTGCTGGAGCCATTTCTTAAATTTGTGAACGAAGTAAGTGTATCATACATTGCTAAAAAAATACGTTTTGATTAATTGTTTATCTTAGTGGAAAGGAGTGGGCGGAGTTTGAGTCCGACCGCCAGAACTGCAGCGCCAATAAAACACAATATTCGCGGTAACTGAACTACAGCCAAAACACAAGGGGGTCAAGTTTCCAGGCGAGTGTCCAGACCTGTTCTTCTACTGCCGTGACTTTGAGCGACAATACAAGCATGGCAACTGAGCTAGTAATGTATAGTCAGGTCGCAATTTAACGGGAAAATTATGAATATAAAAAATATTGCCACACAGATTACGGCGTCATTATATGTAAACAGCTGAATCGCAAGGTTTGTACTGAAGCGAAATATAAATACAAGTTGAGGTATAATCGCATATTTAACATTTTTTCCCTTAGAAAAAAAAAGGAAAAATAATAAAATTCAATATGGCGACTGAAACCTTAAGGGCAGGTAGGACAAAATATTAGTTTCAAGTGGCCAGACAGTAACCAGTTTAAAGTTTACAAGTGTCCAAGTACACACGATAGCATCTTTTCAATCAGACAGACGAAAGCCGCCATTTGGCGAGCAGAACAACTTCAACAGTGAACATAACGAAAACTATAACGAAGTATCTCTTCAATAAATCGAAGAAACTAATGTTGACATGATTATTATAATCTGTAATAATTATCAGTGAATTAACGCGTGAAAAATGTGTTGCTGACGTCGAACTACGTAAAATTTTTAACATGAGAAAATTTCACACTGCGCAAGGAAAAACATCGTAAGTCGCTATTAAACATTTTTCAGGAAGGCAAAAACAAAGTTTACAACACCCTTAAAAACCACAATTAATAAATAATTACTAAAGTGTGACAATAATGTAATCCAACATTCATTGTCAACAAACTGTAAGCTTTACCTCTTCTATATTTAATTTTGCGATTAGGTAATAACTTCTGTAAATAGTGTGGTATATCTGATTTTATGAGTTACGGTACGATGTTTTTCCACGCAGTGTATAGAAAATGTTATGGACGATACAATGTCTTATATTGATGTGTATTGTTTTTTACGTAGATTATCATACAATGTGTAAATATATTATTTTGTACGTGACATAGATTTCATAACATATTGTTTTAATAAACAGAGATAATCAATATACAAGTAGAAATATCACACAAACAATTCCCCTTATCTTACAGTGTTAATAAACATTATTGTGAAATACATGTTACAACATATTGTTATATTTACAAAGATTTGCAAAATTACAATTTCCATTTCCAAAGAACAAAATTTAATTCACTAAAACAATTTGACAGGAGCAACAGGGTAGCCCATTAATGTCTCACAAGTAGACTTCTTCGGAATCACTTACATAAGGAACTGGCTGCTCAACATGTTTTAGAGAACGGTAAAATTTATGGTAAGGATTTGGAATGTTGCCATTGTTACACAGTGACACCAGATCCTTTTACTTTGTATTAGAGATAAGTATTTTGTCTCGGTAAGCCAGTTGAATAACAGAAAATTTTCTTGGGCGCCCTTTATTACTTGTAGTAATAAGTTCATGGTAATCTTGGTCGAAACCATACCTGAAAGAAATTCTGTGGGGTTTGCAATAACAGAAAATTCCTTTACTTGAGTCCAATTTATTTTTTCACCTTAGGAGTCTGTCGACCAAGTCATGTTTTTCACTAGAGGTTTGAAGTCAAAGAATCGGCTCTGATGCATTTCCGTCACTATGTAGGGCTGTCCAGTCACTTTAGCAGATCTCACAAGCATGTACCACTGTTTTTTATTTTTATTTTATAACGTACAAATTCAGCCTCAGGCTGGTTTACAATTGGTACGTAGTTAGAAACTATTCCCATTAATGGACAAATATTAATTATGAATATTACAATATTATTACAAAAGAATTGCACTAAATTTACGATTGTGAGCATTACAAGGTTTTAAAGTATAATTGTAACATTACATTGAACAAATAATTACTAAAACGGCAATATTTTGAATAAAACAGACAAATATAGGGGGGAAAATATATAAAAATGAAAATGTCAAGAAAACAAATTGTATGGGCTTTCGTAATCATTGTCTATTGTAACTGGTTCTGTAGCAGAAAGGACTTATATTTCTCCCTGAAAGTGTGGTGCGAAAGATTTCTTAAATCTCCCGGTAGGTCATTCCAAGCCTTGCTGGCCATATACGTGAACGAATGTTTGTAAATGGACTTCGAATATAAAAGTAATTGAAAAGAATTTTTATTTCGTGTGTTGTGATTATGTAATGAGATAAAATTAATGAGTCTTTCCGATAAATACGTTGGCACCTGGGTATCTATAATTTTTTTAAATTGAGTATTGAAATGATACAGGTGTGTAAGTCTGTAACCCCTTCTTCCCTTCTTTCAATTTAGGAGTGAATACAACATATTATCCCATTAACTACTCGTTGATCCACTATAGCATATTTTACAAGAAAACTGCCATCAATTTAATCTTCAGATACGATGCTAGTATAATACCGAGCGTTAGTGGAAAAAGACCGTATCTCCACATACGATACTTTTCCGTGCAAAAATTAACGACTTTTGACATACGATAAAAAACGACTGCCTACAACAATACTGGACAAAACCGCATGATATTTGTGTCACAACACAGATAATCATATTCGTTATAAGGTTCACATGATAAATAGCCAAAAAGGACTTACGATGTTTTTCCTTGCGCAGTGCGATTTGTAGGTGTTTTTATACCCACAATCTAAACAACATTACAGACGTTTATCACAATCCTGAGCTTGACAAAACCTAAGGAAACTTAACGCTACTCAAGTTCGTGAGTTTTTTGTAAACGCCTCATGTAAGAACTTCTAGATATTTTGTACCTTCCCGCCACTTGATAAGTGCGGAGCTTACCACATGCTTAAAATGTGTTACAATGTATTCGTAAATACTTTTTTTTTCTCGAAATTATCCCGTAATTGATTCTGTCAATGTACGAACATAAAATTAACTTCAAACGATGATGTTCAGGCAGTTAAAAACAACTAAACACAGCTATTTCCTCCTGTTTTATCTGAAAAACTACTCACGGGATTCGTATGATACTGCTCTAGAAACATGCAGGAAACTTATCTTAAAACTTTCTTCCAATAAAAATATGAGGTCACCACTGAAAGTGTCAGTCAGGCGAGTGATCTACGATACCACTGCACGCCGTTTCAGTGTCTTGCGGTAGAGGCGATACCTAGACAGATGAGCCGGTCAACATCGCCCTTGTCGCCATGCCTCACACAAACACACAGCCAGTAGGCGGGCGCCTTAACGTAAACACACCTCACTAAGTAAAAAAATAATGGAAAAAATGAATTCCTGTTGCTCATCTCACGAGTCAGAAATATCGATTCACTAGTATCGAGGATGTTATCACATTTGTAAGACTCTGGTTGTCACAATTGGTGCTCGTGTTGCTCTGCCAGTTGTATTATTTATTTGGAATTATTTTAAGTGTTCAGAAAGTGTAGAACAACAATTTATATTTTTAAATTTCTAATTATTAGCTAGAAGAATCAAGGGTAACCGAGAACGAATTAAAAGGAGCTACTTCAGTATTTTTAATCTTAGAATAACAAATTACTTTTAAGTTGCACCCGGCCCAGGCTGCAGTTCTACAAGCCAAATTAGTAGAATGA
This sequence comes from Medauroidea extradentata, assembly GCA_003012365.1. Classification (NCBI taxonomy): domain Eukaryota; kingdom Metazoa; phylum Arthropoda; class Insecta; order Phasmatodea; family Phasmatidae; genus Medauroidea; species Medauroidea extradentata. Next base: position 13,413 of record PNEQ01087959.1, on the reverse strand, counting down.
TTAATGCTGTGTGTGCAAAATAAAATCGGAAACATGATATAGAGCAAAATTTTACTAAAATCACCTTTAAAAATTTGTCTGTTTACCGTATCGCCTACAACGGTATGCTTTACGGAATGATTTCGAATTAGGCAACGGGTAGTTTGTGTATTGTTTCACCCGTGCCGTAAGTCGTGTTGACAGATTAGATACTGTACATTAGGCCGTATAATATGACTCGGCTTACACTGTATATATAAAGAACTTGATACAACTTTAGTTAATTTGGAGTGTAAAATTCACGAAAGTTAAATAATAAAATCTTAGCAGTGATCTCACAAGCCTACTAAATAAATACAATTAATTAAGTTAAAATTTAAACGGTCGACAATGTCATACGTATGGAAAATAAAGAAAATATATTGAAAATTAATGTATCGAGACAACTATGAAGCAGACAACATACGAACTGTGTATATAGGATGTGTCAGAATTGTGTTAAGTTTGCATTTGTGAAATATTCAAGACGAAATAGTATTTCCAATTAGCCTTTACAATAAATTACAGTTTGATAAATGCTTGCATGTAAATCTAAATATATTTACAGGTGTTTAAATAAAAACTATTTTGTCTTTCATTGTTTTGAAAGATTTAAGAATGCCGTTAACATCAAGTAGTATTTTTATTTTAATAACAAAACATTTTATTTTATAGCTTATTTTCAGGGTATCATTACTCCTGCTATAACTCACTTTAGGGAAATATTAAAACAAATTTGTGACTTACTTTTTATAAGCTATCACCGCAATAAATTTAGGGGTTTGATGCTATTGCAAACAAAGAAGCCTTAACGTTCTTAGACGTTCAGAAAAATAAGTTTTAATTCAGACATGGACCCTGAAATTCAGTATGGGTAGAGATGATGCAATATCGCGAAAGTATTTGGTGCCAACATAACCTTGAAAACACTATAGTTAATTGCAACACATATGACTGGGTGACGCACGTCTGACACAACGTAGCTGTCTGCAGACAAAATAACAGGCACCAGATGTTACAAAAGCAGGATTCTTATTGGCTCAGTCAAATAGGACAACAGCTCCATGTACAAGCGGAAGCCAATAATCTTCTGGCTAGCTTAACGTGGGTTGAAGTACAGCAAACAGTCAATATTTCCGGCGATAAACCATCGTCTCCAAGTATTCGTATACACAATGTAGTCTTCGATTTTGTTTATTTAGTCATGCATATATCTTAATATCTAAATTGGACGATGTTACACTTTAATCGACTACCCGCTAATTTTGTGCATTAGTAAAATATGCTAAAATCTTGTTAAGTAAATATTTATGACAACAAGGTATAGGACTAAAATAGTTGTAGAATTAATTCAAAGTTGAAAAAGTATTATATATATATATATATATATATATATATATATATATATATATATATTGGCACACAGTGTAGTGATGCATAACACCGTACTATTTAGGCTAAAATAAAACAATCTAAAGGCTAGAATTTATTGGTTTGTAGTCACACGCCATTGTTCATGTTTTGTTGTCCGAACTGGTATTGACAGACAAAGTGACAAAATGCAGAAAACGTACCGAAGAAGCTCAGAAAACTGAAAGGAATTCCTCTGGGATTGTTTTTCTTACGTTTTCTGAGCTTTTTTGTCTGTTTTTTGTATTTTGTCACTTTATCTTTCAATACTAGTTCGGTCAACAAAACATGAACAATGGCGTATGTCCACAAACCAATAAATTCTAACTGTAAACTCCCATTGCAACAAAGTTTTAAAAATCTCAATTTAAATGTTTCATGAAGCAAAATGGATTTGGTTCACATTGGCATCAAACCCTCCAGTTAACTCTCATCCTGTAGATTCACCGGAGCCCTAGGGAAGCATACAGGTCGTGTTGGGAGTATTTCCCCGAACACACACACACATCAGAGCAGACCCAGGCATGTGCGGCATTTCATCTGGATGGCGTGGGGCGAAAGGGAAGATGTCAAGTCGGTGCGACAGGCGTATGTCAGCGGGCCTTCAAACCCACCGCTTGAAAGCACACGACTGCCGGGATTAGGGTTCGTATATAGGAGGTGCGGTTGTCGACAAGGGAGATATTGAGGGGGGTGGAAGGTGAGGGATGCGTGTCGGTTGGCGGAGGCGAGGCAAAAAAAAATTATAATACACAAACTGTCCGCACCTCGGAACTGCCGACAAAGGCGCATCACCTAAAAGCATCCCTCCATCAACTCCTGGCTTGTTTACAATCGTGTGACCCTCCCAACCCCCCTCACGCTTTTCCGATCACCCTGTTCCCAGGGGGTTGTGAAAAGAGAGGGGGTATGGGGTGGTGAGGGACAGGGAACAAGCCGACATGAAAGAAAAAGCCGCCGCCGCTTCTTGTGGGTTTGTGGAAAGCCTCCGGTGCACTCAAGACGCGTGGTTGAGGAGGGCGAGGGGAAGATGCGGACAGAAAAATACGGCGGGGGAAACATTGTACGTTGGCGGCGCCTTAGCCATAAAACCGCCGGGCATTTTACCCCTTACTCCCCCACATCCCTCACACATCTAAACACTCCTGACACCATCCACCCTGGCCGAAAGAACGGCTTTATGAAGTTACCTAGCAGTGTTGCCAGATGAAGAAGTGGAAATACTGGTACTAGGCCGACTGAAAATCTGGTATTCTACACAAAATGCTTGTACATCCATACATAACAATTTTTTTCTATAAACTTTTCCGTTTTTAATCGCTGATATAATTGAAAATTATTTACAGTGCCAAATTAAATGAATGCAATTCATTTTCAATAGTAAATTAATTTCGTTTCCGCCTTTGTATGTGATGAACGGCGGCAGCCTAATCACAAGTAATAAAAAGGGGTTTTGTAAAACAAACATTACTTACTAGCTTAAGTTGGTAATTAAAAGTCTATAACATATACTCAAATTATTTTCAAAGCAAGAGTATATTTGATTAATATATCTTTGGCATCCGAAATTCTGGTATTATTACATACCTGAATGTAAAAATACGGTACTCAGAAACAATGTCTGGTAGAAATGCCAGAATTATGGTACATATTTGCAACACCGTTACCGAGGCAGTCGACGTGTTAGGATATCCGCAATGTCTTGTTACCCTCCTGTATGTAGTTTATGCATATTGTTGTGGTATCGTGTGTTGTAACATAACCGTAAGTATCCAGTGGATCCGTTTGGACTCCTTCATTCTCATGGCAGAGAATAATTTTGCGCCAAGTTCTGTGAGACATCTTCTGAAGCATTTGCGGGCTGTTACGAGCAAAAGCAAGTCTCACTGCTTCTTTGAGTTTATCTGTGGTTTCGTAGCGCTGCTGTGCAACGTACTCCTTTATGAAGCCCCAAAGGCTATTATCACACGTCGAGAGATCTGGGCTTCGAGGTGGCCATTCAAGTGGAGCAGGCAGCACTGCTGAACCTCGGCCAATCCAACGATTCCGAAAGACCTTGGCAAGGTATTCCTTAACAGAGATGGCATAATGGGCTGGCGCTCCATCCTGTTGGAACCCCATATCATTCAAAATGTCACGTTCCTCCAGTTGTGACACAAACCAGGTTCGCAGCATGTCCAGATAAGTTGTCTGGTACACTGTTCCATCAAAAAAATATGGTCCAAACAAATGTCGATTGTTCATTGCAGCCCATATCAGGACACGTGGAGGATTATGTTTCAATTCCTCGACATAATGTGGATTTTCCTTTGACCAGAACACAACATTCCGTGATCGACAGCTCCGACTTATCGCTGAAAATGACCTTTCCACGTTTTGGGATTGTGTCGTAAGTCTGAAGAAGAAACGCACATGCATCCCGTCTGCGGGCTTAATCATTGTCTGATAACTCTTGAACGAACATGGAGCGGTATGCGTGAAGATGCAGGTCGTCCTTAATGTGTTTATGCAGTGTCGATCGCGGTATTCCAAGCTCCGCTGATCGTTTGTGGAGCGACTTCTTTGGTGATTTCATTACTGATTCCTCGACTTCCTGACATTGTTGCACTCTGGTTGAAGGTCTTCCAGTTCGTGGTTTAGCTTTGATGTTGCCCCTTTCAAAGAGTTTGTGTTCCCAACGCAGAAGGGTTTGTTTTGGTGGCGCCTCTTTGTGGAATCGTTGCTGGATATCGGCACGCACTTCACGAAGTGTCTTCCCAGTATGAGGGCGTTCGAGAACCCAAGCACTCACAACAATCCTCTGTTCCAGGGTGTATTCGCTGGTATCACACATGGTTCACATTCCTTGTCTGCAGCACAGCCCAATACATGCCATAAATCCACTGGATACTTAAGGGTATGTTACAACACAAGTATAACATTTTCTAGAAAGAAATTATACAGATTTGGCTAATTAGTTAATGAGAATTTTGTTACTACCATAATTAACTGAAACCATAGTGTATTTTGTCTGGAAAAAATATACTACACAGTAAAAACAATTTTTAACAAAACTGTGCGACAGTTTTCCGATGTATGTTCTCTTTAAGAATAAAAAAAAATAATTGTCTTTAAACAGACTCAGGTGTGATAAGTTATGGTCATGTGACCAATACAAAGTAGTTGCGATTGGCTATTGTGGCTTCTGTGATGAAACAAACATACAACAAAAATACTAACAGGATACTATAATACCTATTTCGTTTCTAGGTAGGCATTTATGTATGAAAACAGCTATGCCAAGAAATAGACCCCTTGGGATGTTACTGGAATGTACCTCACACAGAAGAATCAACACTAACAGAAAATGAGAATGAAAACTGCTATGAAATAGGGCACCGTGTGGGGCTGGCTTTAACAGACATGACTAACACGTAGAACAATTTTCGAATAAACATTTATCAGTCGAATTTCTGTACACCGATGGTGGCCTGCCGCAAATTCGGAAATACACCGGTGCTTTCACCGGTGTACTCCGGACGTTCGTAAATGACTGTTATAGATTTCACAGTAATATAAAGTTCATGTCAGACCACAGTAAATACATATTATTTTTAAACACTTATTCAGGACGATAAGATTCTCAATAGTTGTACTTTACCATCAACAGACCATAAAAAATAACAAAGCGTACTTTTCGGAGAGAGAGAGAGAATTTGCGCGAAATGAGAACGTGCCACGAAATCAATCGCACCTCCTCGTCCAATACCACGACAACCTTTCTCTTGCTTACCCTACCCTAGACCACAAGCCCGCGCGCTGAAGTGCTGCCAACCTTTGAGAGAGGTAAAAAGCAAGCTGACCGACATGACACCCGCTTCGCCAAGTCCAGGGTGGTCTACTGGACTGGGATATTTATTTTCTTGCGTGCCGACAAGGGACAAAAGAGTCGTCCCCTTCCCCTTATCAAGCCTAGGTTCCCAGGGATTGAGGGTGGTTTTATCATGGGGAAAGGGAAGGGGGAGGGTGGATGACGTCCCTGCCAATCACTCACCTGCAGGTTGCCTCGACCCCAGCCCTGCCCTGCTTTGCTTTCAGGACCGCCGCATGGCATTCAATATTCACGGCCGGGTGAGGGATTCCCAGCAATCCTAGGTGCAATAACCAGGGTCCTCATTTATCACTACCTTCTACTTGCACCGACGCAGCACAGCGAACATGCAGAACAATTAAGGAGCACCCCTAGTTAATATATTAGTGTCATTTTAGGATGCTTTGTTTATTCAAATTTCTCAAAGAATAATATACCTACGACAGTAAACTTTATTTTTTTTTTAGGGAAAAACAAAAGTCGTATCTTTGTTAGTAGAGTAGAAAGTTTGATAATGGGATATAAACACTATTAAAAATAATTGGGATTTCAGCTTAATATTCTAACGTATCTCAGTTTGTTTATTATAATACTGTAGATTCATACTTTGTAAATATATGTTAAAACACTTTAGTAACTTACTTTCTTGTGAGGAAACAGACAAAAATCGAAGCGTGTTTTGTATTTTCTATCTTTTTTTTTTCTTCCACACCCTCCGGTTAATGTAACCTCTTCGTTTCCACTCCTCTGTGTGACTTCTCAGATGAGAAACGCCCAGCTATCAGTCAAAGTGTGTGTCTGTCGACCCTCATTTCCTCAGGTCTTAGTTATGTAGCAGCGCTCCTTAAAATGGGTATTCACTTGCACCTCTAGTTACTGTTGGAACTGAATTGACTTCCACAATTTAGCTACATATACTCGAAAATATCAAATGGGCTTGTGCCGAGTATTTGATATGGCACATATTTACAGCAATTACGTACCCATCACGTGACATCTTGCACTTCAGTGTGTGCATGTTTAATTACACTATGGCGGAATCAGACGCAATGCAGGTGCCAATTTTGCATTGCACCTTAAAAAATATTTAATCAGCCGCCAGCTCCATCTCACTACCCCAACAAAAGTAAAAAATAACCTCCCTCATGAGGCAAGCTAAAATATTAGTTTCTTTTCAGGAAACCAGACGAATCAGAATGTTTACTGTTTCAGTTACAAATAAATACATATTTTAATCTCTGGAATGTAAACGGAAATATGATATTTAATAAGAATGAAACATAATTTACTAGAAGCTGGTTCCTTCTGGATACAATTTGGACAGTAAATCCACTTTTACATAGCATATTTTGTTTTGAATTTGTAATTGAAATGATAAGGTGTTGCAGTATTAAATTCATTAAAATTTTTCTGTAACATTTATTTTACATAAGTAATTGTACAATCAAATATTGGTGGGACGTTAGTAAAATTATTTTATAAGATTCGTTTGTGAAATCGAAGAAACTCAATTTTGAAAAATGGCCGTACTTTAACTAGGTACATAGGCGACATTAATAAAATTATGTAATTCATATGACATTTTAAATGTCAGTCAAGTTATGCATGCACCCAACTATAGCAACTTGTACAAATATTTCTATGAAATAAATATTATAGTAAACATTAAATAAATTCAATATGACGAAACAATCACTTCGACTTATAGCTGCTTGGTAGGGAAAGAAATAATTCTTTATTCGTGTCTATTTTTATCGCCATTTTGCATTTTCCTTTTTTGTTATTTTATTATGTTTTTGTGTCGTCTTTCTTTGTACAACGACTATATTCCGTTCCGGGATTAATTAGTTTATTTATTATTCTTTTCTTTTGTCTTGTCTTTCTAGATACGATTATATTCATTTCTGAAATTGTTTATATGTTAGTTGTATGCCTGTTGACAACAGCAAATACTGGGCTTTTATTATTTTTTTTTTATTGTGGGGTTGTTCGGCAACTCGCTAACATTCGCTGGCATTGGCATATGTTCACAAATACAGTTCAATTTATAATACGAACCCATTACAGAAAACATTTTAAACACCACATTGGCAACACATATTTTAAAAATAACATTTAAGGACCAGTAATTTGATAACAAATTAACAAGTTCTATTATTTTTAACAAAGAGCAGAAAAATATCAATGGGATACAGTAACAATACACAATAAATGCTTATCTTAATCCCATTTGCCCTTTAAGAAAATATTGGTTGCATGTATTAAATGTTTTCAAAATGTTAAACGGTTTATATTGATAAATGTAAGATAAAAACACAAAACTTATTTAAGCTTTACTCTTTTAGACCTTTAAAATCAGGCAAATAACTTTCTGGCCAGTTCATGATAAATATTTCCATGAATTTTGTAAAAGAACTTGCATTTATTTGGATGTTTATATACACATACATATGCACAAACACACATTTACAATAAGCATACACAAATATTGGCTGCACTTGTTTAAAAAAAATTTTTAAATGAATGCTACTACAAATAAATAATAACTTGTTGGGCACATATAACTACACACTGCGAGTATAATGTGCGAGTCACACTCATAGCTAGCCAGTAGTAAGTTTGTATGTGGATGCATGCCATCCTACATGTGAGGCTTATCCAACGAATACACATCCGTCTGGACGAGTCCATTTACATGGCAAGACCAATTAGTAGGGTCAGTTCTCAGTAGTAGATCGACTTACACTGTTGTACTTCTCTCGGTATAGCTAGCAAACACTGCAATGTGTCTTTCAGTCACGCAAAACTATTCCCGTTCATCATGAGAAGTCATGCAACTGAAATTCTCACATGACATTTTGTAGATACAGTCATAATTTTAGGGTGCCAGTATCACTTTTTATTGGTGTTAGTTAAATTTATTTTGATGTCTGATCTAATTGGCTAGGAAATAAAAATCACTGCTCATTCATTGCTATCAAAATCAAGAAATACATTAGTATTGGTTATGCTCATTAGTGCATAATCACAACAAAAAAACAAAATGAAAAATCACGTTTATTTAAAATAAAGCCAGGTTGTTATTGCATTGCTCCACTCCATGTAGTTTACCATCGGATGATTGGTTGTTGGTAAATCAAATCAGATCCACAAAATTGTTTTTCAGGATAAAATTTTCGGGTGGTTGGTAACTCAAATATATCTGGATACCAAATTTACCACCAAAATGGATTCAGCTATAACATTAAAGCAAGTCTTCAGTTAAGTTGCATAGTTAGTTAAGTTTACAGTTGTATTTTAAGGCCTACTGGTCAATATTCTAAAATCTACGCTGGTGTTGTTTCAGTGGTAGAAAATACAGGTTATGCCTTAACTACGTTCACAGAAAACAAAGGCGTGACAAATTAATTAATATTTTTAACTAACAACTTTTAAGCCTTTGTGAGAAACTGGGCTGTACAAAACCCAAGTTGTATCAACTCACTTAAGCACAGCTCAGCAACAACTTGCCGATTTGCATTTTTAGCTGTGCTGACTAACAGTACGAACTTACAGCGAACAGCTGTGCTACACACTTCGCTGGTTATTCCACCAGGACAGCCGTGGATCCGCCACGAGCATGAATGCGCGCGCTGCTTGACAGAACTATCAGCGGCGGCAGTGCCTGTTTTTGAGCGACGTTAACATGAGGTTGAGGGAAGTATTGGTAAGGGGCGAAGGTGGAGAAGGAGAAAAGGGGAAGGGGGAGGGGTACCTCGCTGAATTCTCGTCGGCGGGCGGCCAGAAGAGAACGTGTCAAGAGCAGAAAGCGCGCGCTGGCGCCCTGAACATTTCATCGGCTGCTCTCAAACGCCATGCGCGCGCGGGACCACGGATCGCTCATCAGCGCTGTCTGGACCAGGGATGCTGTCATGGAAGAGAGCTCTCTCTGCCTCTGTTCCTGTTTTTTTTTTTTTTTGTGCCGGCTGGGAGAAATAAAGGCGCGTGATCCACTGCGATTCATGGCGTGAGAACATTCAAGCTTGTAGTTTTTGACGTCAGCTGTGAATAGTGCCCGAACACCATAACAAGCAATACATATTGTAAAGACAGGTCTTCACACATAAAACGAGTTAGTAGCCTGATTACGAGAGTAAAATCTGATGAAATACAGCTTTTAGAATTTGAAAGGGTAATGAATTTAGAAAAAAATTTGGAAAGTTCAAATTACAACTGAAATATCATTATCATAGACCTGCAAATTTTCCGGTCTCTATCAATAACGTCACGGAGTGTGTTTCGGTGAATACAGGCCAGTGAATTCCAGTTTATCGCGAAATAATAATAAGTAGAGGCACTGTTATTTCACGTAATTATCTGGAAGCAGCTTAGACTTCTCAGTCCTATATACACTCTGGCTGAAGACGAATATCCATTGGCTTCTAACTGTACAAAGTGGTAGAACGAACATTTCTAGGATTTATCCCTAGAGACGATGACGATGGTATATAGCGGGAAAACTTGACTGTTTGCTGGATTTCAACGTACGTTCAGTTTACCAGACGATTACTGGCTTTAGCTTGTACTTGGAGCTGTTGCCCTATTTGACTGAGCCAGTAAGAATCCCGGGATTGTAATATTTGATGCTTGTTATTGGTCTGCAGACAGCTACGTTGTGTCAGAAATATATCACCGAATCATATATGTTGCAAGAAACTACAGTGTTTTCAAGGATATGTTGGCACAAAACATTTTCGCTATGTACCACCATCTCTAATTACTTTCTTACGTACATATAACTGGCTTGCAGTCGTCAAAGGGGCTTCAAAACAGCTGTCGTCTAATCACCGAAGTGAAAGTGAAATGTACGTAATTGACGTTCAACCTTACCTACAATCAATACGCGAAATACTCGTGTCTCTAATAATAGTTGGACACCGGGAAATATCGCGTTTCACTGACATTTAGGCTAGCCTCCAAGATGATGTGTGTACTTAGGCAGACATCTGTACGATCACTGACACAGTGAATGTGCCTTTAATTAAGTTACTTCTTTACTACTGGCTCAGTATCTCCCAGGAGATGTTCAATGAGTCAAGGGCCAACTGTGAAAGTGAAACTATCTTACACTTGTTTGAATTCCAGCCTGTTCCCAAAACCAAACGCGAATTTTTCTGGTCACTAATGATATGCTAAATTGGCGTGTGTCTCTAGCTGCTGGGAATAAGTTCAGAAACTTCGCGTAAAACAGGACACTCTTTGACATGATGTATCACATTTCATACATCAGAGGAAGACTTATAGATAGAAACTTGAAAAATGCGCGTTTTCTTTTAGGCGCAAGCAAGAATTCCAGGAACTATAGGTCTGTATCACGTTCAAAGTTGGCCGTTGATTTTCTCGACACTTCCTGGAAGTATCTGAGCAAATAATAAAACTGTAACTGAACACAGGCCCATTTCACTAACAAACAGCTGCTGTCACATTAAGTACACAAATATTTTTGAAGGCTAGCCTATCAGGTCAGTGAATCCACGAATTTTCCTGGCCTCTACTTACAAAATAAGGATGGTAGCAGGGGCTGTGTGGTGCGATGCTTGTTCACGGCTATACATCACTTAGGTTTAGCACGCAAAACAACCTCCCCTATCACCCCTACTCCCTCTTACCATTTCCTTGCCCCGGCACACTCCCCTCCCTGACAACGTGCTAATCTCCGCGTTGCATGACTACCCACAAACTCTCCGACGTTCCCTCCCCCTTCTCCCAGGGCTTAGTCAGGAAGCAGGCCGGCAGGGATGATGGAGATATTTGGATTGTGATGTATGAAATAATTAGGGGTGGCACGGTAGGCCCCGTCCATCACTCACCCCTAGCCGACGTACCCTCCAACTGCCCTCACACCATCTCACCGAGGCATCGCCACCCTATTACTCAGCATCGGACCGGTCCTTGCCCTAGCATTGGTGCACAAATAACAGCGGCTGCCTTGACGGCGATAATGACGTGTGTACGGCATTACATCATGCGCCTCTTCCAGGGTCACACGATTCGGACGATAACAATTTTATGTGTGTCGTCTTGTAATATCCATTAACACTGCATGTATTGTTTTGTTTTGCTGTTGTTGCGGTATACCGCAATTTTCATCACCATGGTTTTATTTTTATATTTTTACCAGTTATTATTTTTTTCTGCTTTTAGACTCAAAATGTAACTACATTTTTGCTGTTATAAAAATCTTTTATCTCGTATAGTTTTCGCGTAATGGCTTGTTAAAGTCAAAATATGCATGTTTTCATTTTAAGGACTACACTAAAACCAATTGACATACCTAACTGAAAAATTTCACAGTGGATAAAGACGTCATAGGCTACAATGTCACGTATATAGAAACAAAGAATTTTTTTTTGTATTTAAATAAAAATGCTGAGATGTAAAATTAAAATTTGAAAAAATTAAATATTTTTTTTAAATACAAGAACATTTTACTTTCTGGTTTAGCATAGCTAAATTTTTGGCCAACTACATCGTTATTCACTGTGATTTTTTTTTTTTTTTTTTTTTTTTTTCAGTTTGGTAAGTCAGTTGGTTTTAGTGTCGTCATTAAAACGGAAACATTCAAATTTTGGCTTTAACAAGCCATTACGCAAAAAACTATACGAGATAAAAGTTTTTATAACAGCAAACATGTTGTCACATTTTGAGTCTAAAAGCAGAAAAAAATAATAACTGGTAAAACTATAAAAATAAAAACATGGTGATGAAAATTGCAGTAGACCGCGACAACAGCAAAACAAAACAATACACGCAGTGTTAATGGATATTACAAGACGACACACACACACAAAATTGCTATCGTCCGAATCGTGTTTCAGGAGTACTACACTGGAGATGAAGGCTAACATACATATTTTTTTTTTTTTTTCGTGCATTAACATTGCGTGTATCGTTACTCCAAGACGTGTGGGTGCATTGTTTTTGGATGATAAATAAATTAGTGAATAGTATACATTGTTCAAGATTAATTAATAGTGTAGGCCTACCTGACATGAACAAACAAGACAGAATTGGTCTATATAAACACTTAATGTATATTATGGATTTTATATATACATATGTTTGTGCGAAAATGTGCATTAAAATATTAATAATTATGTGTAGATCTACGTTATAAGCAATGGCAACTTTTTAGATGTACCGACCCTACACGAAGTGTACCATTAAGAAACATAAGCCTTTACTGACAGACGTGGTAAAAATGTTTTACGTCGCTTTGTGACACTGAGAATAAAAGACATATTACAGTCTTGTCGTTGACACTGTTCGATTAAAATAGTTTTATTTTAGATTAATTGACAATAGTTTATAACATCAGTCTGACTATTTCTTACAAATATAGTGTATTCATTGATAATTTTGGTGGAACGTTACAGATGGATGCATGGTCAACGATAAAGGAAAGCAAAATATAAGACAACTTTGTGCGAGAATTCTGCTGTTAAGAAGTCTATAAGTAATGAAGTTTCCATATTTGAATACACAGAAGAACTGAACAAAGTTTTTTTTCGCGTCGATTCTATTAGTAGTTCGACAGTAAGAATTTTTTAAAATTTCTTAAACGTCTTTGCTACGGTTACAAACATTTATCTTCAGTTAATTTGTTCTAATACGGCCGAAAATGTGTCATACACACTCAAATAAACAAATAAACATATATATATATATATATATATATATATATATATGATGTGACGGTGTCAACTTGACATCAGCGGCAGTTAACGTTTCTGGATACGACGCAGTATTTTTCCCGAGTGGAAATTTCCATGGACATACTTTCGCCTAGTGCATAACTATAGTTTAATGGAGGTTACCTGGTAGTTGTGTGCGATGGCATGGATTCCCATGATGTATTGTGAACAGACTTAAAATGTTACGTTAAACTTTAATAACACCGCACCGCACCTTCACAAATTCCGACGTCCGTCCTGGTTCCCTGCCAGTAGAAAATAGACGCGTGTGCTGTTGGAGTGAGCTGTGACGTCGGTAGAGAGGGGAAATGGCGAGGCAGCAGAGGGAGGGAACATTGTGGTGATCCTGCAGAATTTGGAAGAAGCTTCTGGTCGCTTAAGCACCAATCACCGATGCGCCAC
>PNEQ01087951.1:0-17208 GCA_003012365.1 Medauroidea extradentata | reverse complement strand
AGTGTGCACATGACGCATCGAAACCAAATGCTGCAAAAATCTTTTCGCCATAAAATCGCGGCTCTAGCAATCACATTTCATTGTTACAGCATATTACTTACCTACAAAACCATTTTAATTTTCGCCAAATTTGAGGGTTACAGCGTTTTACCTTAACACCATAGATATAATTACTACCAGTTAAATGTCAGTTTCTGTACTCAAATAACGAATGTAACATACTTCAGTGCGACCGCTTGGCTTAGTGTACCGGTTGACCAAAGATCCCTATGGTTCGATTCCCGGACGGGTAGGTTCAATTTAATGCCGCCTCCCCAGATTCAGGACTAGGTGTTGTGTTTGTCCCCTCACCCTCGCCCCTACGTATGACGATGACGAGCCACCGCAGGTTCACCACCGCCTTATAGCCCCCATGTGTTCCTCTAGTATACGTCAGCTTCCGTATTTATTTCGACATTGTGATTAGACCAAGTTAAGGTTAAATTGCCTTTTCTAATTAAAATATATAGAGCCTTATAATATTACTCAACCATTATAAAATTTATCTAAGTATTATGTAATTAGAGGCTGATTACACTTCAAAATTGAGAAACTTATACAGGCCTACTGTTACTTATATAAATGCAATAGCTCGCTCAGTTATAAAGCTGACCATTCTCCCGTAACCAGTCTCGAATAAAAAAAATCCTACAAGGATTTACGTAAACTAAATTTTAAATACGTAATAAATTAAATCCAATCCAATGAAATACATATATACAAACTGCAGACAATATAAGCTGTAAGATATTAGGTTTAATCACATATAGGCTATACAATGTACTTTAATAACAAAAAATTGTAGAAAATAAAAATACTACTATGTTCCTTTATGGAATCACCGACACATTATCTTGATGTTGTCAATAGCTCCCCCTTCGATTAAATGTGACTAGCGTTGTCGAATTTCTTATCTCAACAGGCAAATTATTCCACAGCCGCGCAAGCGAGACAGTAAAAGAACTTGTGTACAACTGAGATTTAAATTTGGGAATGATAAAATGATGCTTCTTTTTAGCACGGGTACTAATGGAACCGTCATCCGCTAAAGTACTCAACCGGTTGCAATCAACGACGATTGTATTTTGTACACCAGTATTAGCCTGTGGAGGTGTCGTCGCTATTTCAGACGTAACCAGTATAATTTGTCAAAGTAAGGTGAAATATGATTCCGTGCTTTTAGGCTGAACAAATAATCTAACACCGGAATTCTGTATACGTTGCAATTTAGCCGCTAAATGTTGCAACATATCACCAAAACCACGCCACGATAGTCAAAATTATAGTGAATATTAATAACCAAGTTAATTTGACGAGTAGCGGCAGAACATTTTTAATTATTTATAGCGTACAGGGAATATACGTAGGGCTAGGAAAAATTCGCGAGTTCAATGACCTGCATGCTAGAATCCAATGTCCTATGCATACTCAAGCCCCGTTCGTTCGTTCATTGTCTGCTGTCTGAATGAGTAGCAGTTAGTTGACAATTGGTAGGGCTTCTGTATACACATGATATTGGATTCTAGCATGTTGGTCGTTGAACTCGCGCAATATTCCTACTCCTAAATTATACCACATAAGACCGCATGCAAATACTGCATAAGTGACCCGACCATGAGAGTGTTTCATCAAAATAACACCTAACTTTCTCACCTCTTTCAACAGAGGAATATTCACTCCAGCTAACAGTATATCTGGAACAGTCACTTTACCACGTGAACCAATTAATACGCTCTGTATCTTTAACGGATTTAACTTAAAATTCGTTTTAATGCACCGTTGGTGTATTGAATTAAGGCCACACTCAATATCCCTAATTAAAGAGTTAACAAGTTTAGGCGGAACAGATGAATACAACTGAAGATCGTCCGCACACAGTTGGTGACTGCAATTTGTAAGCACTGTAGAAATATCATTAGTAAAATCAGGAAGCAGGCGAACCCAAGGACACTGCCCTGAAGAACACTTGAGATCATAGGCAGCCAGGAAGGCTTATTCATTGTTGACTACGCAACGCCCGTGATGATGCGACCACAACTACTCTGCCTCACCATTGGGAAACTGAACATTTTAATTTTTTGCACAAGAATGTCATGCTCAACCATGTTTTATTATTTTATTTATTTTTATTTACAATTTTCTCCTTGAGCAAAGCTCTAGGTGGAGACCTACATAGTACAACAAATAAAATAAAGAAGGAAAAAAAAAAAACAGAAGAAATCTATCATGAGTTGTACAATAAATTATTACATTTGTTTCAAAATTGATGTAACAAGTCCATATAAGTATAACATATAATACGATATACAACTGACATATCCTTGACAACAATGTACACAATACAATTAATTTAACTTACTAACAAACCACACATTATTATACCATGTAAACAACTCTACACTAGCACAGTAAGTCAAGTCAGTCTAATATATAAAATATCTATCCACTTATTCAGAGTATCCAATATCCAATTTTTTATTATTTTTTTATTTTTACTTTATTTTTGGCGTTTTTTAATTTCTTCGGGTAATAAATTATAATATTTAAACCAAATATATGGTTGTGAATATTTACCAAAATTATTATTAAATCGTTTAAGTTGCAAATGACCAGCCCATTTGGTTTTTTATTTATGTAATAAGGCATTATCAAGTTTATTTTTTCTAATCATAAAATGAGTCTCTTGTATAATACTTAACAAATATATTCCGCTTATGGGTAACACTTTATATTCTTCATACAAACTTAACGAAGGATAGTATTTTGACAGTTCAAATAATTTTTATAGCCCTATTTTGGGCTACCTGAAAAGGTCTTATAACATGTTTCCTAGCAGTTAGTTCCCCATACAAGATTCAAATATTGAAGATAACTATGTACAATAGAGTAATGAACCAACAATTTATTTTCAACATTAACTCCACGATCTATCAGTCTTCTTATAGCACCATTGCCAGGTAAAATTTTTAAATACCTTATTACAGTGTTCATTCCAGGTTAAATTAGCATCCAAAGTTAATCCAAGATAACACATTGTGTTGGACTCTCTTGACAATAGTATGATTTACTAAAATCTGCGCTTGCGGTGCTATGTATAGATTACCAGTATGAAAAGTCGTGTACGAAGTTTTTTTTAATTAAACATTAATTTATTTACTCTGATGAAATACTCACATATTTTATATAAATATTGTTGCAAATGAATAAGAGTATCATCAATTGAGTTATTATTTTTATAAAAAAATATACCATCATCTTCATAAAGTTGTTATTTCTCCAAACAGCTTCAATTTACTTATATCATTAATGTGTACAAGAAATAGTCAGGGACTAAGTGCACTCCCCTGTGGGACATACTTAACACATTGAGTAATTTACTACGTACATTATTAATCACTACAAATTGTCTTATAATAGTAAAATAACTTAGAATTAAATTTAGGGGCACGCCTCTAACACCACTATCGTCTAGTTTGTCAATTAATATTCCGTGGTCAACCATATCGAAGGCTTTACATAAATGTAATGACAATACCCCTGCAAAGCCTCCATCATCTGTAGAGTTCTGTATTTTGTTTGTAAGATTCAACACACGGCTTGACTGACATCTAGAAGAACCAGTGACGTCACCTGGTGTTTGTCTGTGGCCTCTCGAATAGCGTCTTCAGCATCAACAAGAGCAGTGCAGGTACTGTGACCTGTACGAAATCCCGATTGGTAACGGTCAAATAAATGGTTGACATCCACAAATATATCCACTTGTTGCTGTACTATAGATTCTAGTATTTTGAGACAAAGCAGGTATGCTGTTGCAGTGAGTAGCAGCTAATGGACGAATGGTCGGGACTTGAGCATTAAAAAGGGCAGTGGATTCTATCATGCAGTTCACTGATCTCGCGAAGTTTTCCTTTCCCTAGCTACAGTTCTATAGCACAATCAATGACAAGGTTTCCAGGTGCAGCAGTTCTACCCAGAAATTAATGAATGCCCATAGTACCAGTAATTATAAACCGGGGTGCTAAATTATTGACGTGTTAAACTGATCAATTCAAGCTTGAAGAGAATCACGTGGCAGGAAC
This sequence comes from Medauroidea extradentata, assembly GCA_003012365.1. NCBI lineage: Eukaryota > Metazoa > Arthropoda > Insecta > Phasmatodea > Phasmatidae > Medauroidea > Medauroidea extradentata. The sequence goes on along the minus strand of PNEQ01087951.1, from coordinate 13,090 downwards.
TAATTTTTCCTCGCTACAGAAACATGCAACAAGTGTTCAGTCGCCTGTTATTATTTAATAAATTTATTTAGTAGATTCTGCAGTAAAAACGTAACAACGGTTTTCGTGCATAATCTGTGTGCAACGCTTATAGAATTTCCACGCCACATCAGTCACAAATATTTACACTTAAACTAGCTTTCTCTGGGAAATAAACTCTTTTAATATTGAATCACACAACTTAGTGTTTCTTTCATAAGAAATATTTGTTTTTTCACTCTTGATATAGGCCCTATTACACAATACGCATATCATATTAAACAACTTTATCTTCAGTAATGATACGCTAGTATAAGCAATGCCATAACCGTCTTTAGTAGAAGGCCGCGGCCTTAGATCTGGCAACCCTGGCAGGAAGGGTCATTTTAACACTTCTTTTAGCTCTCTAAAGGCAATGGCTGTACCTGAATCGTTATTCTGCTCTACATACGGCGCTCAAACCTATAAAAAAACAGTGTTGAGTATAACCCCATGTAACGCCAGGTATCTGCTAGTCTCTTGTAAGTACGTGGGAACATCGTTACTTTCACTCGACTACAAATGGAGATCGTGCCGAGTGCAAGGGTTCAGCACAGCGCTGAGACAAATGACAGGTACACGCGAATTTCCGGCAGAAACGATGGAAGACGTAAATGTTCCCTATCTCCTTTGATGCAGCTGTCTCGTCGCAGACATTCGCCTGTCCGCTGCAATCGTGAATAATATCTGGGAGCAGTTACTCAGCTCTCACGAGAAGTAGAGATAAACTTGGTGCTGCAGCTTGGAGACGTGAGCTACTTCCGGGGCGCATCACAGCTTCGAAGCGATAATGCGAGGTTGCTATTGCCGGTGTTCCAGGACATTCATGACGAGCTGCACAGCTGGTGCGATCTGTCGTCGTCTTAGCAGAATTGATACCATCATACAAAGATATTGCGTGTTGAAATCCCGACTATTCGTTATTTTTTGTGCCTTAAATAATTGTTTTCCCGTGCAGCCGTGTAGTTTTCAATCGGGTCATCAGTTGGGGGGGGGGGGGACTGTATTCCCAATAAGTAGAGCCCACGAATTCTGCAGCAATTTTTTTCAATGCCTTATGTGCACATATGCAGCCTTGATTCATGGTCAGTGATTGGCTGTTTTTAACTCTCAGCGTCTAGGGTTCTACCCGAAAATCACATACGTGTGGTGTCGCAGTAACCTTGTTCCTGTTGGCACAGTCAAATGAGCCACGTCTGTGTAATAATACATTCTGCCAATAACCATGAAGCTGAGCTTCATATGTGCATATAAGGCATTGAAACAAACTGTTGCAGAATTATTTTCGCGAAAAATCGTCGGCTCTACCAGAGCGTCATTTTCAAGTACAGTGTAACTAGACATGGTGTTACCTATATCACGAATTTTTATTTATTTATTTATTTTTTTTTTGCTGACGTACGTTTGGAAAACATGCAGTTTCTTGCAACAAGTAGATTGGGTGCTATATGTATGACGACGTATTGTCTGCAGACCATTAACAGTCATCAAATAATACAATAGCAGGATTCTTATTGACTCAGTCAAATAGGGTAACAGCTCCACGTACAAGTGAAAGCCATTAATCTTCTGGTAAGCTGAACTTACTGTCAAGTTTTCCCGCGATAAGTCACCATCTCCAAGTATAACTAGAGAGACAGGAAATTTCGCGGTTTCAACGGCCATCCGGCTAGACTCCACATTCCTATGTACGGTCTGTCTTCATTCATTGATTGCTGCTCCAGTGAGTGGCCAGTTGTACATGTGACAAGATAGTGCATGAGTCAGTGAGCATGCAGGTATGCTATTGGTTCATAGTTCTCAAGGAAGAGTTTCTGTGACGGTGAGAGTAATTAACGTGTGCAGGAATTAAACAATTTTAACGTCTTCTAAAATAAATCCGCCAAATTTCCGGGTCTCTTAAGTAACCTACAATTGTTTCAAACAATTATGATTAAACATATAGTTCCTATTATGTAATGCCTAAGGACCTGAAAAATTAGCTTTTTTTTTTTTTGGGCACTAGCTAGAATTCAAATATTTGTAAGTTCGTGTCACTTTCGCGATTTAGTCTCGACATATTTGACTTCCTGGAGGGAGCAGAGCCAATGGTAAAGAAGCAACTAAATGCTTGCCCAATCACGTGGCATTATTGTGTCAGCGAGCATCCAATGAGTAGCTGATGTATGCTTAAGAGTGCGTAGTAGATAAATAAACGCTGAAAACATAAATTGATTTCTACGTTTTTTCGAAGCCAATATGGATAAAACACTCAATGACAATCCTAGATAATGGTATTTGCCAACTTTATGAGTAAATATTTATAAAAAAATTACTAATTCGTTACGCGTGATCTCTTGCGCCGCAGTTAAATGCACGAGGTTCCGGCGTCAGAGATTGTGCCTCAAACGTTCGTAACACTGGAAAAAATTTTGTTTAAAACGTTGGCTAAAACTATTGTCTAGGATTGCTATTGTTTAATTTTCGCAAATTGGCTTCAAGAAACCTACAGTTGCAGATTAATGTTTTTAGCGTTTAATTACGTACCACGCCCTCTTAAGTACACACATATTATTAGAGGCTAGCCTACAGGTAAGTGAACACGCGAATTTTCCCAGTGATACCAATTACGGTACGTATTTTACTGCTTTACAATGCGATTGGTCACTCTACGGTGGACATTTTTTAATTATTGACAATAAGCGTTCCCCGCAGCACGCCACTACAATCATATACTAATGGAAGATGTCTAAGAGTAGAGCAGCAGCATTCAAGTCAAACCTGCAGCTAGAAAATAACCAGAAATGTGCAGGTCTCTTCAGCAAACGTTGACAGTTCTTTTTGTTCAAATTCAAGTAAGGTCAGTCGCAGTGCAATACAAAATTCACTTTACTGTGGAAAGTGCCACGGTGTTTCAGTCTAGATGTCGACCTATATAGTGCACGAAACACGTCAAAAACATAAAAAAAAAATATAATTTTACTGAAGATATACGAAACAAGAGTATAACAGTCATGGTTGATATAGGTCGTTCGGGATAAAGTGAACACTAAAAATTTAACCTTTGAAAAATATCACTAGCCGTTACTGCATGTAATACAACATGACACATAGTTCCCTTACTGCTTGTATGGTTGGCAGCGAAGTTACGCAATATAGTTCCCTGTATTTTCCTATTTAAATTCAACAAAACTGAAACAAAATCAATCGAAATCGACATAATTGTATTGTATATAATAATTAGTAATTTTTTTTATCAATACTGTATCGATTCATACTGACTGTACATTTTATTTTACACGCGCAAACATCAAGTGATGTGTCCAGAGGGGATCGATATATCCATGCGTCAGCCGTTACGCGCGGAAAGATACGAATTATCTGCAAGTAGAACTTTAGCAGGGCTTTTCTGAGTGCTCACTTTATCCCGAACCGCCTATAACTACGGGTTGTCTGTCAGACATTTTTTTTCTAAAAGAGTCAGGTTTAAAGTTATAAGGAAACGTATACGTGCACAATTATGAAGATTTCTTATTTGTTATTGAAGTCAGTTTACCGTCACTGGAGCATAAAAATGCCCCAGATTTGAACCCCTACAACCAAGTGACAGGCTATTTATTAACTTTGCTTAGGTTCCTTTCACAAGATAAATGATTTATTGAATTCAATTTATTTAATAGACCAACGATTCAGAAGATCTGATTTAAAAAATATTGAATGGGTCACTTGAAAAGTTGCCAAGCACTTTTTAAACAAATAGTATAAAGAACAAATAATACAGCTGTTTTACAATAAAATAATAGCTCTGCATGACAAAAAAATATATTGTTAAAACCAACAAAAATGTATTATTTTTAATGTATTATTCAAAAGAAAAAATGCCCATATCAATTTCAACATGGTTAAATTTTCAAACAGAACTCATTAAATATGATATTTGAATTAATAAAGACAGGCTAACTCAATCTTTGTTCTTAAATATTTGGATTTAAGACTATTCCAAACATGTTTGAAACGAAAATCTTTGATGTAACTCAGGACATTTAATAAATTGAACGACTAAATGGCCGCAGTTATGACGTAAGCACGTCACATCGTATAAATTGAATTCAATAAATTATTAGACTGCATAACGTACGTACCGTCTGGCCTACCTGCAAGGGGTTCACGTGCTCTGAGTATAATAAGACTGAGGTATAAAAATATGTTTCCATACAATTTACTATTTTAAAGTATTATCTGTTAATTCGGAGTTGTACATATACAAAACAGCGGGTATAATCAATACATGTGAACATGTCGTAAATCTGTCAGAAATACCACATCTGTAAAACGTCTTAGTCTTGAGGCGGTTGTGGGGCAGTGGCTAGGGCGCTCGCCTCCCATATTTACATCCGATTTCTATTCCCGGCGTGGCCTACCAGACTTTCGCACGTGGGTGTTGTGTCGGACGGTGCCGCTGGCGAGCGGATTTCCTCTGGAGTTTCCCATTTTCTCCGCCTCTTCATTATTAAGATATTTATAACGTGCCATGTGTTCACCACCGCAATTAATAATATTAATAGCCACCAAGTGTTACTCAACTGTCACAAACTCTAGATGTTAATCATAAATATGTCTTGCGACCATTCTTTCTTCTCACCATAATGTAAGGATGACAATGGAATTACTTTCAACAAGTATTTATTTGTGTACAAGATTTTATAGGGAAAAACAAACAAACAAATACACACACACACACTTTGTGGAAACGAGCAAGCGTCTGGGCCTTCTCGCCCCCACCCACGCTCAAGTTACTCCTCTTAGCTGCCGGGCGAGAAGGAAGGTAAAGCCAGTCTGTAGTCTTAAATATGGTAATGTTAAATAACTTAGTTCATTAATTAGAATATAAGGAATTTTAGCCATTAAGAAAAACGTGTCGTATAGTTGTCAAAGTATAGCCGAAAGAAATGGAATAATTTTGCAATGGCAGGGAGTTACTGTCCTCGAGGGGCGTGGCCATCTGTCGAAAGCTAGCTCCTGATTGGCCCAACTGAACCGAAGCCTGCAGGACAAGTGACGGGGATGTTGGCACCGACCAGGAGCAAACCTAGAACTCGTAAACTGTTTTGAACAGACGTCGACGAGCCGCGGGTAACGGTGGGCCGGACTGCCACCGTCAGGCGTCGATTCAGACGTTGGGACGCCTTTTAGCAGAGACATCGTCGAGCCGAGAAGTACAGCAGGCCGGGGTGATACCACCGGTTATCCGTGGTTTAAGCGTCGCGACGCCTACGGGTATTATTTAGTAATTATTGAGAAACGTCGCAGTTAGCTTGGTAGGCAGCTGACGACGCCTTCGTCTACGCGATTGATAAAACACTGTAAACGCTGCTCGGTTTGGTTTATCTATAGAGACCTTTGTTTTTCGCGAAGAGAATTTTGCCCCACTTTGTTTCCGTGCCTCACGTGCACATCTGCAGTTCTGCTTCGTGGTCAGTGATTTGGATATTTTAACTGCCACGACAATTGGGATTCTACCGGCCAATCACAGACGTGTGGTGCTGCAGGAACGTTATTGTACTTGGCTCAGTCAAATGAGATACGGCTCTTCACATAGACGCGCTGCCAATAACCATGAAGCACAATTGCAGACGTGTACGTAAGGAACTGAAAGAAACTGGGGCAAAATTATTTTGGCGAAAAAAAAAACAGGGTTCATTTTATCTAATATCCTTAGCTTGTTTCTAGAGAACATTGATTGGGATACTGTTTCATCGCGGGGAAGTTGGCTATTAGTTAGGCTTCAATAAAGTGTTAGTACCTGACGTTCTTCGCTTGTTATTGGCCAATTATATCTCTCGTGTGCCGCTACTGAATATTTGTTATTCCTCTTAACCGACTACATAACCACCGTACAATCAAAGTTGCAGGTCGCTGCACAATACAGAAAAATACGGCATACGGTGGCACAAAAGATTCTGGCGATTTTACACTAATTCCAACAGTTGAATTGGCCCATTCGAATTCAAACACACGGGTGAAGTAGTTGAAGTGATGCGAGTTTAAATAAGGAATAAACATCAAAGATATTGCTTTTGAATGAATCGATTTTTTAAAATATTCTTTCAAACGAAGAGTATACTTAGAGACACTGGAAAATCGCGAAAATATTTAGCATAGTCTCCAATAAACAGTAGTATCTCAATCGTGACGAGTGTGAACAGTTTTCTGGCAAATCACACACGTTCTGTGTTAAAACTGTACAGTTCTAATTGGGTCTGTTGAAGAGGGACACAGTGCGTCATATAAACTATAGCCAATATAGGTGCAATACCTTCAGTGTTATGCATAGCATGTTGGAGCCTAGCAAACTATCAACTTTTCCCGCGATTTACCAGTGTTTCTAAGTATACTAAAAAAAAAAAAACTATTTCTGCGATAACGCATGGTTTCAATTTATGACGTGTGGAAAATTTAACACTGCCGTACAACACTAACTTTATTAAACTAAACAGCCAAGTGTTTGTTTCTGAACAACAGAACCACTGACTAAGAGTATGGGTCCGAATTTTTCGGCTTTCGAGAAAATTATTTTATACCACCACAAGAGCCGATATCATAAAATTGCTCTGTAACTTTGTTGCAAATTGGTTTTAGAATGCAATATAATTTTTCGAAACAAAAGGTATAAAATTTTTAGCTAATTTGTCAGTTAAAACAATAAATTGAATTAATAAACAAATTCGCTACCATCGTAATGTATTTTGTCGCGACGAAATCAGAGTACGTTTATAACAAAGTTACACAGCAATTTTACGATATCGGCTCTCGTTTATATTTAAAAAAAAAAAACAATATCTTAATAATGTAGTAACTCGGTCCCAAGCCATTAACATACTTTACTCTGAAATACTACTTCAATACAAACGACTACTGTTCTCATTCGTTAGCAATTGTTCTGCGAATACTCCAACCAGTTTTCTAGTAAAAATACGAGCAATAACGTGTAAGGATTTTCATTTAAAAAGGCTGGTTTTAAGTGCTGAATAAATAGCGTGAGGGCGGCTTGGCGTGCGGTTGCGGTAACGCAGACTGCGCCTTGTGCCGGTGTTGCACGGAGATGTGGAGAGCGCATGCGCGTGCAGGTGGTCGGCTCCCACACTCTGCCGACAAGAGAATATCTAACCACGCTCTGCGACAAGCGAGACACCACGCCGCACCCAGACAAGCTGCCGTCCTTGTCAAGTGTCAAGGTCGCTGGACAACTGCCACTACTCTCTCTCTCTCTTCAATAACACGCTCTATCACTCCCCAGTCTTACGTGCTATCTCCAATTGCTCTCTCTCACTCCAATCGCACTCTCTTATATCCCTCCCTGTCTCCAATAATAATCTCCCCCTTGACCTCTCTAACTCTAATCATTCTCTCTAGTATCTCCCCTTAAACTATCTCTCTAATCACGCTCTATCTCTCCAATCACGCTCTATCTCTCCAATCACGCTCTATCTCTCCAATCACGCTCTATCTCTCCAATCATGCTCTCTCTCCAATCGCGCTCTATTTCTCCAATCACGCTCTCTCTCCAATCGCGGTCTCCAATCGCGCTCTCTCTCTTCCTCCAACCGTTCTAACCGTTCTATTATCTTCCACCGTGCGCTCTCTCTTTCTCCAACTACTCAATCTATCAAATTGTGCTCTCTTTTTAATCGCTCTTTTTTCAGACCATTACCTCTCTTTCCAACTAGTCTCTCACCAATAGCTCTTTCTCTCTCCAATCGTTCTCTCTCACTCTCGCCAATCGTTCTCTCTCAACCTCTCCAATCGTTTTCTCTCACACGCTCTCCAATTCTTATGAGAAAGTTGGTCACAGGGGAAATTTCTGCCGCTAATTTCGCTGCTATCGCTAAGGGACCAGAAAAAAATCGAAAATGCACTAGAATTAAATTTAAATAGGCTTGGAAATGACAGAAGTCATTTTACTTAATTTTGAATTGAAAATAAGCCCATTTAGCGTTTTGGATTATCAACTTAATGTAACTTAAAATCCAGGAAAGCTCTGTGAATTGTCAGTTTACACACTTTATCAATACCAGCGCTCAACCGGCAGAGATTTTTCTTGTGCCAAACTTTTAACATTGATCTTCCTAAGTTGTAGTAGAATCTTCACTGTAAAAAACTTCCTAAAATGTATAGGAAGTAATTAACGTAAACGTAGTATGGGACAGTTACAATACTTCCGTCTTGTAAATATGCAAACTTGTACAGTTGTTACAATACAAGTCTGCTAACTTTAGTATACATTTGACAGTTTTATAAAAAAAGGTTTAGGAGCGCTACTGTGGATGTTTAATTCTACCATACCCACTTTCTTAGTGCTCCTATACGCATATGTAGCAAATTTACAAACTATTTTTAGAGTGTGGCCATGTGTTTATTGGGAAACTGCTTTCGTTACTTCCTGGACTCTTGAAAACTCTACCCGGATTACTATCTGAACGCTCAAAGTTGAAATTTTGCCCTACTCAGAAATGTACCCGCCTGGAAACTATCGTGAATGATAAATGTGCACGAGATAGAGAGAGTGAGAGAGAACAGTTCTCGCCAGACAGTCGCAGACTAGCTAGCTCGACGACACTTGTCGTTGGGATAACAAACCTGGGAAAATTAAGCAGACGAACAAGGAAAGCAACTTAGAGCACTCCGACAAATTAAATAATTACGCCGACAAAAATTCTGTCGCCATAATTTCCGCAAGGATAAAAACCGACCGGAGCCTGTCAGTGTGTGTGCCGCTGTGAAATGATTCAGAGATTAATTACAAATTCTGTTCAAGATGGCGGGTAGCTGGAAAACTGAGGGGAAAAAAAGTTGAAAGGAAAAAGGGAGAAGTAAAAGGGTACGAGAGCAGATATGGAGAGTTGGGGGGATAAAGTTTGTCCTGCTTCCATCTTTTCATCGGTCGCTAAAAAGGGAAAGAAAGAATTTCTTCTCCCTCGTTTTCGTCCAGGAAGTAATTAGTTAAAATATGGTGGTAGCAGTGTGCTTGTGAGGGGAGGTGTAACAGTGGGAGAGATCAAACCCCCTGCCACCCTCCCCCGTGCACTCACACAAGTCCTTCTGGGGACTGGAAACTTTCCCTCATAGATCAAAATAAGTCTTTTGCCAGAAGTCGCCTGTGTCAACTTTCCTAGCATCTTAATCAGTTTTTTAAAGAGGTAAAGACCGCTGATAAGTTTATTTCCATCCTAGCGCAGTCATTCTATCAGATAGTCCAAGAAATGTTATTTTCACTTACTAAGTTTTTAAACTGTTTCATATGTACATTATGATAATATTATCCTTTGCATCATACATACCCTCCAGATGAAGGACTTTGCAATGATTCTTTTGACAACTGTATACTAAAAAGATTGCTGTAAGTTATGAGACTCTGTTATTAGTTTGGCAAGGGACAATTTTTGGCGCCAGTAGCGTTCGTGTTGGTAAAATGGTTATTTAATGCTGGCGCCAATGGGAAAAACTTCATCCTTCGGCAATGTTTGGTTTTGCACCAGAAGTTCTCTCCGTGAGAACCAGCATGAAATGCATAATTTGTCGATGACAACGCTACTTGCGGCAAAAATTGTCCCATGTGAAACTAATAACTGCAGAGCTGCCAATCTCGCGGCATTATCTGCCGGCATGATACAGAACTGACTGGTCTACGCTCACCCGATCAACACACTACTATTGTGCTTCAACATTATCTTTACAGGGAATGTGTAACATGTTTGTGCGTGTTTGTATGTTTCATGTTTCAGTCTTTACAATTACAACGCCATGAGTAACAAAAAAAAAAGCTAACGAAACCATAAATTCGATGAAATCGAATATTTTTCTACCCTTACTGAGAAATATGAGAGAAAATACGACAGTAAAGTCATATAGTTAGATGCAATATTGACTATAATTTGCTGTAATAATCAGTTGGTGACGTCGCATTGTATTTTACATAATCGGAACACAAGGAGCGTGTTCTTGAAGATCGTTGGCAGTAAGGGCCACTCTTGCTCTCTCAGTACTAGCAACATAGCCTCTACGATCCGGGAGCTATATGGTGAGAGCCTCCTCTCAACCTCTATACTGTATCCATTCCAAGGTTGCAGCAGAAATAAACACTGTCACAGGTGAGCTCTCGATCATTGGTTGGCTGGTTAGTTAACAGTGTCGTTGCGACAGGAAATAGGTCCTACGCTAAAGTGCTTTGTTTTAGTTCGGGATAGGTAATTTTATCGTTTAGTTGCGTTTTTTAATCCTCTGTAGTATAATATCACTCTGTGTGCATGAAATACTATATGCGCATGGAATGTATAAACTACGACTTACGCGACGACGTCACGTCCATCGTGATTCCATTTCCTCCACAGCGAGGCGCGATTCCGTTTCTCCACTTGTCGCCAGTCGACAGCTCGCGAGACACGCGGAGGTGGGGCGGCGGTTTGTTGCACAGCTAATGTCGTTCAAGCGCGGGAACATGCGGAGTGACACAAGCTGCAATCTTGGAATGGATAGAGTATAATACATGAAACCTCCTTCATATTTGTGAGACGCGGCTATGTACAGTAGTGGTCAGACCACCCGCAACACGGTGATACGGGTTCGACAATCGGTAGGGGGGCACTCTCGAGTGTAGTAAGTGGGGAACATAAGGCGCTTATGAAAATGCACCCTTTACAAAAATTTTTGTACTTATAATTTTTTTCTAAAATTTGCTAATTTTTTATTACTTTTAAAACTTTTTTTTAAAAATACGAAATGTTTATGTAAAGGGTTTCTATATACTTCAAGCCGTAGACCGTGGCACGTAGTTTTGATGTGATTTTTTCCATTTCATTATGTTTACTGGTTTTCAAGTTTTGCACGAAGTGAAAATATGCAAATTTTGACTTTGAACTGTCATTATGGAAAAACTGGCTGAGCTAATTTTTTTTTTTCGTAAGAGGAAAATGTACTCTCAAATAGTGTCTACGAATCTAACCATATTTTATACAAAAATAAAATTATGATTTTCCCACACTTGAACGTCCTTAAACGTCATTCATTAACATCCTGTATACAGGTTATAACATTAACAGCCTAAATTCCGTGTGTTAATTCCTTTTGGAAAAGTAAGCAGAAATTATATGAAGTACTCCACGAACTTTTCTGTGTTGTCATTTACGTCTTTAGAGAGACTGGCTTCTCTATCTAGTTAAGCATTTTTCCGCGGCAAGTCACGACAATATCGGTCAGCGGGAGACGTCGAATAAGCCTATAGTCACTTGGAGTCTAATCAGCTGTTAGAAAATAACGCGAATTTTGCATGTCTCTAGCGATAAGTCACTATCCCTATGTATAGTTTGTAATATTATAGGTAGAGATAATGGTATATCGCGTAAAATATTTTGTGACAACATACCCTTTGAAACGCTGTAGTAAATCACAACTGGTATGACTGGGCATTGTACGTTTGACACAATGCAACTGTCTACAGACCAATAACAGGCATCGAATAGTAAATTATCGGGATTTTTAATGGCTCAGTCAAATAGGGCAACAGATCTACCTACACTCGAAAGCCAGTAATCCTCTGGTAAGTTGAACGTACGTTGAAACCCAGCAAACAGTCAAGTTTTCCCGCGATGAACCATCATCTCTATTATAGGCTATACTTACTCAGCACTAGAGAGCAGTTTCACTTCTGGCTTTACCTTCGTAAGTGAGCGTCTATTCCGGAATATTTTATCCGACAATTGCGATGAGTAGAGACCTGAAAAATTCGCGTTTTCTTTTGGTCCCAAGCTAGAATTCCAACAACTGTAAGTTCGTGCCACTTTCGCAATTGGCCCTTGACTTATTTGACACTTCCTGGAAGTCGCTTAGCCAATAGTACAGAAGCAACTAAATGCAGGCCCATATCACTGCGTCATCGAGCAGCCAGAGAGCAGATAATGTCTGCTTGAATACACACATGTTCTTGGAGGCTAGCCTGCAGGTCAGTGAACCGAGAATTTTCCCCGTGTCTAGCGGTGAGATACAGGGCAAGATGCAGGGACGTTATCCACCTTAGCCCTGCGCGGGAAAAAAAAGATGATTCCTTTCCCTAGCAGCCGCCGCCGAGGGCTGGAGAGGCACCACATGTGCCCGCGGCCGAAGATGGCCGGAGGTCTGGGGGGAGGTGGGGGTGCAGGGTGGTAAAGAGGGAGGAGGGGGCGCCTGGGAAATCAGCGCCACCTGGTGACGAGAGCTCGCGAGCACGGTAACAGCTGTCTCTAGGCGAGGCGCCCACCCTACCACCCCCCACTCAACAACCCCTCTCTCTGGGTATGGACAGGGCCGTGCTAAAATAGCCACCGGCGCCCGCTACTGTTACACGTGGTTCGCGAAGAAGTGAACACTTCTGAGGACCACCTTGCACAGGAGAAAGTTGGATTCACTACCACCACGCAGCGTACGCGCGTACGTACGTGTAAAAATACAAACACCGAGTGCATGCTAGCATTCACATCCTCACGTAGCGTGCGTATGTACATAACAGAGTTGATCAACTTTATACTTCGTACGTACGAGAAGTGACGGCTGTGAAATGTAGCATGTGCAAACGTAAGACTCAAATGTTCACTTACATTGAGAAATCATGTATCTGGTAGTCATATATTATTTAATTGAATGTTGTGAATTCAATCTCTAATGCTAGGGATCAGACCTCTCGCCTCCCACCAAGGCGATCCGGGTTCGAATGTGTGGCGGCTCATTCGATGCGGGCGAACTTCGCCGCTTATTGGCTGCCTGAGGCTGTTGATACCAGCCCCCGTCTGTTTATTGGCTGCCCGAGGCTGTTGATACCAGCCCCTGTCTGTTTATTGGCTGCTCGAGGCTGTTGATACCAGCCCCCGTCTGTTTATTGGCTGCCCGAGGATGTTGATACCAGCCCCTGTCTGTTTATTGGCTGCTCGAGGATGTTGATACCAGCGCCTGTCTGTTTATTGGCTGCTCGAGGATGTTGATACCAGCCCCTGTCTGTTTATTGGCTGCTCGAGGATGTTGATACCAG